>CM034151.1:79813472-79873015 GCA_019776745.2 Taxus chinensis
TCTATAACATGCATATCCACACAAAGTCTCAGTATTGTATTAATGTTTTCCCTTCTGTACAAAATCTCAAAGTCTTTCTTCTTACTTCTATTTTTCTTTTTCATCGCAAACGTCATTCATCCAAAAATCCTTGAATACAAAACAAGTATCCAAGTATATATGAAGACGGAGAAGGAAATCGGCAAAAGGGAACCACAAACTAATTACAAAATATCTAACAAAAATATCTAACAGTCTGTTGACTTTGACAACTTGGTGGGATGACACCATCCCATTTGCAACTGGATGAGGCCATCAGTTGTACCAACATACTATTTAGATATTTCAAAAATAAAATCCAGAGAAGGGAGATATTCATCATCGTCTCATGGCTGGAAGGGGGTATCTTGCTTCTGCTGTTGTTCGGTGAGAGGTGTGTGGAACTGAGTCTGATATTCCATAATTTACTAATCATGGGCTGAAGTTGATCCTAAGCAGACCCTATCGTATGAATCACCAACGAACCCTCACAGTCTCCCCGCTCATCTCTGAGTTTTTAGGGAAGCTTGAAATATCATTACCTACTCTCCATCAGGAACCCCACCCATCGTAGAAGCTAGAAGGTTGTTGATGCATTCATTGTCAAAGTGTATGTTGGCCCCAACCCTTGTGAGAGGATCTCCTTTGAATCTGGATAGTTCATCTAACCTTCCTCAATGTGAAAGGAGTAAGCACAAACCCAAAACATTCCTCAGAATGTATGTTCCATTTGATAGCATTGCATCCAGGGCTTCTGTCCTGAATTTTTCAATCTTTTCACCAGGATGAACTCCATCTGGTCGACCCGGTAATCCAACTAGCATGATCTTGCTGGGTACCTGGGTGACGAAGACAACCAAATTTTCGTAGATCATCACCTGATAGCGAGCATTTTCTGGAATGTTTCGTGTTCAAAACGCAACCTTGGCATTGTCCACTCCTCGGAGATAGGTCTGCAATCCAGCCCTTGGAGATCTTGTTTGGTTCGCCTGATTGTCTTGTTACTGATCAAATTTGAATGCAAATTTACTATTACCTTCCTAGCATGTCTTTGAGGAATTTGATACTCCAGGTGGAAACTACCAGACCTTGTTTTCCAATTTTGGCTACTCATTTTATCTGTCCTGACTTAGGACCTTACGAGTTTCCATGGTAGTTGTAGGAGGTGTACTTACTTACTCTGCCCCTTTTTTCCTTCCCTGCAGGGCGTGGAGAAAGATTTTTGTTTTGTTTCCTTTATCAACCTCTTCTCCTCCTTTACTTCTTGGAGTGTGCTACAAAGTCATCCACTACAGATATGGCCCTCCTGAGACTTTCTGAAGAGGTTCCAATTGTGACTTGGGTCACTGTTATAATCTAACTGGAGACAGATCTTTTTTAACCCCTTTGAGTCAGGATATGCCATCTCTGCACTCTTTCCCCCGTGCACTCTAGAGAAGTGAGTTATAGGATTTACTCGTGCCCCCTTTTCTCTTTCCGGGATGATGGAGAAGTCCATCGGTGCGATAGGGACTGTCCTCTTTTTTGGCTCAGATGTTTGGAGATCCACGCTGGACTTAATGGAATGGGGACCAGAAGTGGAAGCGGGGAAGGCAGCGGTAGTGGAAGAAGGGAACATAGGTAAGACACTTGGCAGCATCCACTGAGAGGGAGGCTAAGAAAGTGCTCCGGAGGAAGGGATACTATAGGGATGTAGACAGGAAATGGAAGGGAGATGAGAGATGAGAGAAGAAATGGTGGGGACAACTCCGCGAGAGAAGAGGAAGATGAGACCAGGAAGGGGGACACAATCGCCCGCTGGAGGAGGGGACACGACCAAAGGATGGTCGCTTGGGTTCACTGCGCGGAGTGGAAGGAAGAGCGGGGAAAGGGTAGACGGACCTCACGTTCAGTAGTGGCGACAAACGAGTGGGTTCCCATCGAAAAACCTTCCACCGCGCTTACCTCTGGGTGGATACCAGGCTTACAACCTATTCTTATGCAGTGAAAGGAGGACTTTTAGGAGATTCTTCTTGAGCAGTGCTTGATTCACCCTCCTTATCCTTGCCTTTGACCTTTGGTAGATGCTTTGGCCTGATAGGTGCATTGCCTAATGGAGACGTAGTGAAATCTACTCCGAGGTAGATAGGCATTCATCCTGCACCAAAGCTTATCTTCGCAATGTACTCCTTGACCTGTCTCACGGTCTGGGGGAATTTTGTTCTATTTGATCGCAAACCGAGACGGCTAGGGTCCCCCAGCGAAATCTCTAGATATACTGATCAACTTCTGACGGCAGTTTGATAGCCTTTGGCATGATGGACAGCCCAATGATATATTTCTGACCAGGCCAAATGGGAAGTGGTCCTTCCTTTAAGTTCTTACTCTGGTAAGGTCGAGATAGATGTCCTCGAGCGTGAATATGGATGATGGAGCTTTTTCTGTGGAAGCAGCTCCTTGGATCAAAATTGGGCCTAGCGGGACGTTGTGCTTTAGATTGAGTATTCTAGCTTGGTACAACTTCCAGGATTTGGTGGAGAGAGATGCAGGTGTATCCGCCACCGTAAGGGGGAAAAGGGAGATCCACCCTCTTTCTCTTAGGCACATCTCGTGGTATGTTACGAGCTATGTGGATATCTCCAACAGGATCAGCTTGGGGCCGCATATCTCAGCAATTTGGTGGGCTAACCCGGAATTCTAGCTGCCCTGAGATAGGTGAAGGTGGAAATTGGGTGAATAAGGCCCACCACTTCTTCATGCTGTGAAAATGCTATTGGTAATTGGAACAGTGGTAATGTTGGGCTCAATAGGAAGACAATGCCGTAGAAAGAAGGCATCATGATTTTTGTGAACTGGAGATGTTGTTCTTTAGCTTCAGCTCGGGGTAGTACTCGTCTATCTTTACTTGGGGCCAAACCCCGCATCAGCAATGATGGTAATCCCTTTCTGAGGTTGCAGAATAGACTAAGTAGGAAGTTCATGTAGAACCTCCCCGTTGTGGGAGTTGTTGGAGCTATTCAGGATATGGTGCTACTTGTATCTACCACCCACTCGAAGTGTGATCAGGACATTCTTGTTCATGATCTCCAGGTACCTGGAGCATCCATTATGAAAGTAATGGGTGTCAGAAAGCAAAAATACTCTACTCAGGAACCCGTGTATCACTTCAGTTCCCTGGAAAAGTCCATACGTAATAAACTGTGGCCATCTGGTTATCACTTCTTGTCTTTAGGTACAACCATTCATAGCTGATGCACTGGTCTCATTGTCCCTCCCAAGCCTTGATGCATCTTCTTGGCTTATGCCACAAAATGACGGTGTGAGGAATGTCAAGCATGATTCAAGTGATGGAGTGAGGTTGATCACGGCTTCACCCTTTTCATTTGGGACACACTTGGTATTGTTGTAGCAGCAGGCCATACCATCATGAATTCATTGTTTACTGCACTACCGGGGATCCACCCAGACAAAAGAAGGCCAGTGCTACAGTTGTCCATCCAGGGACTCCCTGTGACCCTCCTAGTTCAAGCCCAGAAATCTTCCAATCATGTGACGAGCTTGAGTCTCTTATATCCAGGTCACATTCTACCTGGACTCGGGAATTCTGACCCTTTGGTACTTGTATTTAATTTCGTATTCTGTAAGCTGGGCACTATACCTTTTGACTGGTTAGCTCTTGCTTGATGTAGAAATAGTGGCCTGCAATTCAGTGTGGATCGTAAAAAAATGGAAGAAGAAGACGGAAACCAACACAGAAGAGCCATGTAGCTGTTAGATCTTCCATTAGAGTATTACAGAATGAGGGAGTTAAACAAATTAAAGGCCTCAGGGTGCAGGGTTCATGAACACGGCAGGTGAAGAGTAATAGAAAGGCGCACTAAATGGAATGTACAAGGAACAAATCAAGCACCAAGGCACAGGGAACATGAACACTACATAGAAATCATGTTTTGTAAGCGGGGAGGCGCCTGCGCCGTTATGCAGTTTTATATTGGGGCATGGGAATGTTGGTGTTACATGCGAGGAGGATGACCCTTCGCGCATGCAATTGGTATGTAACAGGGGATGTATGTGCCGAATTGCATAGGATAACGCATGTGCATATCTTTCTATGATGAAAGGAATTTGGCGCGGCGAAGGGATTAAGCGGGCTATGCAAGTAGAAAAGTGTGCCTCGTGTGTGACTATATTTTTATGACGCAGAAGTGGTGCCTTGACGCCAAGGGAAAACATATTTTAAACTAATCTTTAAGGTTCTTTCCTATTGAAGGTAGTGATCTTCAGGCCTCTTTGAGGATTGTCTTAGATGGTGAAAGGGGGCACTGACAAAGAGATCTAGTGGTTTTTGAGCAAAGCCTCCTTACCAGCAGATCTGAAGGAGGATGAAAAAGTTGGGGGGGAAAGGTGCAAGAATGGTAGCGGGTTTAAGGATTTGCATATTCTTCTATCCACACACAAACAACCAAACAAAACATAAGGGGGTAAGAACCACTACCCAGGACAGATAGGACTCGTAGGAGTTCATGTAAACCTCCCCGTTTGGGGGGTTTTTGGAGCTATCAGATATGTGCTACTTGTTTCTCTCTCCACCCACTCGAAGGTTGATCAGGTACTTCTTGTTCATGATCATCCAGGTACCTGAGCATCCATTATGAAAGTACTGGGTGTCAGAAAGCCCAAATACTCATATACTCAGGAAGCATGCTATACTCACTCAGTTCCTGGAAAAGTCCTACGGTGAATAACCGTGGCCATCTGTTATCACCTTCTTTTTCCTTTAGGTACACCTCATTTCGTTAGCTTGCATGCCCTGGTCTTCATTGTCCTCACCAAGCCTGATTGGCAATCTTCTTGGCTTATGGCCACAAAATGACGGTGGTGAGGAATGTCAAGCATGATTTCAAAGTGCTGGGAAGTGAGGTTGATCACGGCTTCACCCTTTTCATTTTGGACACACCTTGTGTCTTTGTTGTAGCAGCAGGCCACTACCATCATGAATTCATTGTTTACTGCACTAACGGGGATCCCCCCAGCAAAATGCAGGCCAGTGCCTACTAGTTTGTCCATCCAGGGACTCCCTGTGACCCTCCTAGTTCTAGCCCAGAAATCTTCCATATCGATGTGACCGAGCTTTGAGTCTCTTATATCCAGGTCACATTCTACCTGAGACTCGGGCATTCTGACCCTTTGGTACTTGTATTTCATTTCTTCTTCTGTAAGCTTGGCTATACCTTTTGACTTGGTTAGCCTCTTGCTTGATGTAGAAATATGTGGATCTGAATTCAGTTGCTGATCTGTAAGAAGAAGAAGCGAAACCCAACACAGAAGAGCCATGTTAGCTGTTAGATCTTCCATTAGAGTATTACAGAATGAGGAGTTAACAAATTAAAGGCCTCAGGGTGCAGGGTTCATGAACACTGCAGGATGAAGAGTTAATAGAAAGGCGCACTAAATTGGAATGTTACAAGGAACAAATCAGCACCAAAGGCACAGGGAACATGAACACTACATATGACATCATGTTATTGTAAGCGGGGATGCGCCTGCGCCGTTATGCAGTTTTATACTTGGTGCATGGAATGTTGGTGTTACATGCGGGTAGGATGCACCTTCGGCGCATGCAATTGGTATGTAACAGGGGATGTTGATGTGCCGAATGGCATAGGATAAATGCATGTTGCACTATCTTTCTATGCATGAAAGGGAATTTGGCGCGGCGAAGGGATTAAGCGTGTTGCAAGTAGAAAAAGTGTGCCTTCTTGGTGTGACTATATTTTATGCAGCAGAAGTGGTGATTGCGCCAAGGGAAAAACATATTTTATAACTAATCTTTCAGGTTTTCTTTCCTTCCTGACAGGTTGTGATCTTTCAGGCCTCTTTTTGAGGATTTTTAGATGGTGAAAGGGGGCACTGCAAAGAGATCTAGGTTGAGTTTTTGAGGCAAAGCCCTCTTTACCAGCAGATCTGGAAGGAGGATGAAAACAGTTGGGGGGGAAAGGTTGCAAGAATGGTAGGAGGGTTTAATGGATTTGCATATTCATTCTATCCTACCACACAAACAACCAAAACAAAACATAAGGGGAGTAAGAACCACCTACCCAGGATATATAGAATGTGAGAGATGAAGCGGGGTCCACGAACGCGACACGAGGACGACGGGCGTGCTGTCAGGTGTAGAGGAATAAAAATAATCACGTGTTTTCAATTGTGAAAGTGATAGGGTGGGTACTCCTATATATAGGAAAAGTTGCAATAAATTTGCCAACCAATTTTTCAAGAGGCGCACCAAAAGATGTGTCGACATGTAAAATGGTGCGCCCTTTGGCGCAAATAAACGCGTGTCAACATGGGAATACTTGCACCTTTGGCATAATTTTAAGATTGTCAACACTTCATTCCTTGTGCCCTTTGGCACACCAAAACATGGTGCAACAATTTATGTGTTAACATGAAGGCACATGCAACTTGGCGCATGCAAGAATGGCACATCATGGGAAGGCGCACCAAAATATGTGTCGACACTTCAAAGGGTGTGCCAAAGGAAATGAAGGGGGCACAGATTTACTCTATGTAACACAGATAAAAGGTACACCCAACCAAAAGGGATCAAAAATGGCTAAGTTCGGTGAACTAGATTTCCTGGAAAGGGATTTTGTAACATTCCGAACGTAGAGGGGTCCCTGACGAGGGATCAGGACAAAATTTGGTATGGTTACCTATAAAATTGCCCTCATCAATTTTACAGGATAACAGTAGCTTAAAGCCTTTGCATTATTTCTTATTATTTTCCTTCAAATCATTCTTTTGAGCTTGTGTGAGTGCATTAAAAGCTTCCTGATCTGGTACCTCTTTGTATCCTCCTTCAACTAGTTCCCATAGATCTTAAGAAGAGAACAATGTATTCATCTTGATGCACTAGATATCATAGTTCTTCCCATAAAATGTTGGCGGTTATTGCCACGATTTGTTGCTACTTTAATCTATTAAAAATTGAACCTAGAAAAGGAGAACTCAATAGTTCAAACAACCCTATATTTGATACCAAAGTGTTGGTAAAACATAGTTCCAAAACAACTAGTATAAGGAAAAACACAACCAAAATAAATATATATATATATTATATTTAATTTTAAAATTTCATAAAATCTTAGAGTTATGGATCTGTATATTTTCATTGTTCCTTTTACAATATTTCACCTTGATTTACAGCTCTAAATTATCCTCTTCGTATATTATTTTTGTTCCTTCTTGTTATGTTATGTGCTTCTGCACGTATAGTCTATATTCATCCTCTGTCTACTTGTTATAGATCAAAAACCACATATATAGTTATGTGTCACCAAATGTACGTTGATCTTTAACATGGACCTGAAAGTTATATTCATTTTGGTTAATGTTGTGGATTTTACTTGGCCTCAACTCGCACAGACTCAATGCCTATTCATTGTGTCTCTTGGCTTATGCGAAAAACTAAAGGCCAAAGGGAAACTATTTCTTTCTTAGACCCGCACAACACTCTCCCTCACTCTTTTCATTTGTCTCATGGCTATAACCTTAGACTTTGTCCCATAGCTTCAAAACCACTCTGCAGAGGACTAGACCTGATAATTCCACACAACAATAACCCTTTCAACTTTCTTCCTTTTTCTTGCAATTTTACTTTGTGTTGCAATTTTTTCTTTGTTGCATGTATTTTTCTTTGTTATATGGATTTTAAATAAATTCCACGGCTTATTTGAATTAATGGCCAAAATAGATATATATTCTTATTAGCGGTGGTGATTGGGAGAGAGGGAAACCATATTTCAATTTATACACGAGGCTAAAGATTACCAAAAACCATTAATTTTAACAGATCTTTCATCTTATACTTGGATTATTTTGTATCTATTGAATCTGGGATCTCTGTAAAACATTAATCTCAGAAGACATTATTGATACATGGTATCATCACTATCAAATTCAATATCTACATTACCCTTTGATTAAAATTATCTCCATCAATAGATAATTTCAAATCTGATTTTTTTTTTTCAGTATTAATAACTTTTCTATCTGTATTAGGAACTATATAGTCTTCACTAGGAAGGCTACCATTGTGAGTAATAGTTACTAGAATTTGTATCTTCGGTAATTCAATTTGAGACATGGGATGAATTATTCTTGTATATGGCATAATAGAATTTTCCAAATTATAAAATGATAATGTGTTAGGTAATCTTGAAGATACAACCATCTCAAATAATATTGATGAGGTAGCTATCTCTAGAAATTCATATGAGAAATGAATGTCTGATAATGAAGAAGATGCACAAATATTAGAAATTCTTACTAAGTCACAAAGATCTAGAAATTTGGGTAGTGAAAGTATGTCTATCATAGTTACACCCAATTTTTTACTTCTCCCATCTCCATTCTCAATTGTTTTGTTAGATGTAGTATATTTATCTTAGGCTCAGTAAAATCTCCCTTTAAAGATCTATAATATCTATATAATTAGATTCCCTAACTAAAATAATTTATCATTATCCCCAGTTTCTATTATTTTTTCTTACTTTTGTAAAATATTTATTAGAACAATGTAGTCATAGATATTAGTTTTTAGGTAGTAATGATAAACCTAAATTGTAATGCTAACCAACCATTACAGTAAACATGGACCGTAATGATAGCCAAAACATTTATACCAAAAAGGGTTATTAGTGTGTTCACGTATGATAGGGAAATATTTAAATAAATACTGGTGATTCTTTTAGTAGGAATTATTTCAAAATCTACAGTAGTATTCCATGATAATAATTTCTAACAAATATAAAAGACAAAATGTATAACATTGGATGTTATTGATGGAGTGGTCTCATGATATTTCCTAGAACCCTAACCCTAAATCTTTTGGCGATGGTGGTAGGGACTCTTCCCTGGATGATGGTTTTTAGTGTGGAAGCTTAGGACATGAATACATTAAGTGTTATGGAGATAACATTTGACATTGTGGCGCAGTTTGTCGTGGAAAGCTTCTTCCTCCCCCCTCTTCATTTCTTGCTAGCACCTATGGTCCTATTTCCATTCTTGGGGTGGTGGTGGAAAAAATGTGGTGGTTTCCTCATAGATCAACGAGGATGGCATTGTCTCAGTTACAACTCCTGGTGGGTATAATCTACTGATTGGTACTTCAAGGAATTGTAGCAGCTCCTTGGGGTTACTTAATGGATGTTGTTTCCATAACCATGTTGGATCTCCTATGGGGGATACAATGAGTATGAACGAAGGATAGATAATTAATCTTGTTATAGAAGGGGTTAACCCTACAATCCAATTCAAAGGCTCTTTATGGGGAATTTTTTTTTTTGAAGTTATTAAATCCACTCACATAATTCCTCCCATGCATATGGTGTCTGTCAAGATCTCTCCATATATATCCCTTGGTGTACATGTTCTTCAATTTGAAATGTATTCTAAGAGAAATGGGCTCATTTACAGATTCAATAACCTATGCTTGATTCTCCCAAATCTTCACAATTGGATATTGATGTACTGGAAGTCTCTTATGGAAGGTAAACTTGATATCTAACCCACGTCTAAATGTTTTTTCATCACCGGTTTTGAAAAAACTTCTTATAGAGATTTGATATTTGGTAAGTATGGGATTTTAAATCTCATTTCCTTCATATGAAACTGTAATTCCCCTCTTTTAACTTGATGACTGAAACCTTTCTTATCTAACCAGTTTGGGTTATGATGCCTTACTTACCCCTATAATTTTGGGGTGAAAACTACCTACTTTCAATAGGGGAGGCTTGGTTAAATGTTTTGCCCTTGACCTAAAGACGTCTTTATATTATTTTACCACATATGCTTGTATTTTGAAAAATATGAATACCTTTGAAGAGTTTTTGGATACTATCTATCTCATAGTGGAGGACCATATGTGGAATCAAATATATATTATGAAGGTTTCCCTTTCAGATGTAGGACTTATTTTTCTACTGGTCACTTAGTTGTGGACTATCAGATGGGGAAAAAATAAGGTAAAATTATATCTTTTTGGTGGAATAAATATGATCCTAGTAACCAGGTTGTTAATAGCCAACTAGATGTTGATTCAAGGAAAGATTCTGAAAAATGAAGATGATTTTGATATGATGAATGTGGATTCCATTCATTCCAATAATCTTGTAAGTACGACTACACCTTTTGTTAATGTAGAGGATTATAATTTCCTTCCTCTTTTGTCTCATTCTCTTGAGTACATGGAGAACCTTGAAATCATCATTTCGATTCACTCTAAGGAAAATGAAAATCCAAATAGTGATGTAGGGTGGAATACTATGGGGAAAAATAATAAAGGGAAAATTTCAAAATATCCCCTTAAGATACATTTAAGATCTCATGGGAAGGAGCCTCAAGGATGAGATGGAAAAGTGCTATATTATTATTCCTACTTTTTTGTTTGTGTTATGGTGATTTTTATATGGTTTCTCTTGGCCACTGGTAGAGGTTGCTTCATTTGATCCTCATGGATTTATCTTTATCTCCATTTGTAACTTCTTGTTATGGGGTACGGTTCCCCTCAACCCACTTTTACCATAATACAAAAATAACAATTTATAACAAATATTTAAACATTCTTTGTTTCTAAATGAGATTTTTTTCATTATTATAATACTTTCTCTAATGATAGTTGTTAAAATATATTCAATTCATTTGATTTCCCATTCAACAAAGTGGTTTTTAGTAGAGATGTTTAGTGTTATACATTGATCATCACACATCCTCTAATCCTCAATAAAATTTCAAGAGAAAGGTCAATTTTTTATAGACTTCCACTAGTAAAATCAATTTGTATATATATAATTTTCTCTGAAAATTTTCACATGTCTGGTGTTGTTGCAAAATTTTGTATTTTTATTAATTTTAAGCCCTTGGGAATCATTTTAGGAAATGCCTCAATTCTTTTTCAAATACTCTCACTATAATATGTTTCTCGTAAAGGAAGTATCTTAATTATTTTAGAAAAAAATTCACATAATTTCAAACCTAAATTTTCTTTAATCATGTCAATATTTTTAGGAATAATGTAAATATTCAAAGTTGTTTACTAGTAAGAAGAGATCTCTGGTGAACCCACAAGTGAAACATTTGAAAATATTATTTCTTCCTAAAAAATGAGAGAGATAGTTGCAAACTAAATGAGAGGGAGATGTCAGAGTGAAAAAATAAATGAAGGGGATCACTTTTATAACCCCGGAGTAAAACTACCCCAATCGAATTTACTACCAAATACTCAATAAATTAAACTATTTAATTTAAGAACCTTAATTTTACCATAACTATTAAATATTCCCAAAAAATTTACTTATCTTTAGTACCATGTGAGAGGATCGGGTAGATATAAATAAAGTTAATTTAAAAAACTAAAACATAGCCATATAAATTAAATCAAATTAAATACTCAAGATGCATATTTAACATGAGAAAACCTCTATGAAGTAAAAAACCCCACAAAACATATAGATTTTTCATTTATTTAGAAACCACCATTTTACATTCAATAACTTCCATATATTTCACGTTAGTTCATTTCTCTCCCACAAATATATTTATTTTATGGTGATTGGGTATGACTTCACGGAAAACACCCTTTCACTTTTAATTGATTTTCGATCCATTAATATAATTAGTTATTTATATTTAATAACTAAAAATATATTCATATTTTTTTATATTTATAAACTAAAATTTATAGTTATATTTAATATTATTAAATATAATACTATTAGGAGAATAGTAAGGGGTTAAAAACCACTTAATATTATTGTTCCAACATGCTCTTGAGATGTGCACGTGAGTCTTTATTTAGGGATAAATATAATATTTTCATTTCCAAATTTAGGTTTCTATGTTTTCCCCCTCTTTAAGTATGAAATGAAATAGTCTTCTTAAAGGAAAAACTACCTATTGTCTTCGCTTGAGGTGTTTCATTTTTGAGAGTGTTTACATAATATCCATATTGACCTTTGTAATGTAAATTATATTCAATGTCTATAGGAATATTTAAACTTTAACTTATATTTGAAAATTTAATTCAAACTTGTAGATGTGCAAAGTAAACAAATCAAGGAAGGTGTATACATGTTTTTCTTTCTAAAGGATAGTATCTTTGATGGCATTCTTGGAGAGATGGATTAGATTTGAGCTATTGAAGGAAATTGGGTGATCATTACCCAATTTTTTCATGGATATGCTATAGCCTCAGAGGAATTTGGTAGCACTTGACATGACATAGAAATGAGGGTGTCACAAGGTTTTTTAATCACAATAAAACCCTCTAAAACAAGAAGGGTTGTCAAATGGATTTATATTCTCCCTAAGATCCTCCATAAAATAGTGATAAAAATAGTGTCATAAGGACTTATAGTCATCTTAAAATCTTCCCTCCACATATCACACCACTTCATTTTAATCTGATCCAAGTGTGAAATATAGTGCAAATTAGAAGGTAATGAAGTAGACTCATGCCCACACCATGTGATCTCTCATGTGTATTACATATGAAATGTTGAAACATAGCTTAAGTAGGTGGCTCATGCCCCCATACCACATATAATAAAGGTCCTTGAGATGCATAAAATAAAAATGGAAAGAAGTATATTCATGCCCCCAAAATTATACAATAAAGTGCAATAAATATGTCTCGAGATTGTGCCAAATGTCCTTTGACTATGCATCAAAAACCTGTAAAATTTTATATGATTTGAATATGTAACTAAAAAAGATACCAGGATAAAACCACACATTCTAGAAAACATCATCTATTAGTTTTATGTCATTTTAGACATTTTTGTATATATGTAAATTTTGAACCTATTTTGTTTTTGTTCCTGTTACTTGTATATATATATATATCATATTCCATTATGTTATGATTTTTGTATTACTTTTATTTGTAAATTATATATATTTATGTATGATGACCCCAGTTATTTCCTCTTCTTTTAAGGAAAGTGAGATGTGAAAATACATCTCTTGGATCAAAACAAGAAATGTGTGTCCATATCGGCTGTATAAAATAGTTACATTCAATCAATTTAAATATTGTTATAGGTGGCCACTATAGAGATCCTAAGCCTGTAAAAATGTGCATGGTATAAATATGAAAACAAATCGATAGAAAACAAAGCATGCTAGAAAACAAGTGTAGAGGAAAACAAACATACAAGTAAACAAGAGAATACAAAAATAGGTATACACGTACAAAAGTAGTGTCACATATGTTATTCATATAAAATAAAATGATCCAAATACAAGACACATAAGAGTGTCATACACATAAATATGCATGAGAAAAATACCTTAGAGGCTGATAATAATGGATACCAAAGTTTTTCCAAAACAAGAATAGAAAATTTGTGTAGGCTGAAAGAAATTATCATATGAGAAATCAAGGGAGTGCAATATTAGCTAGTATCCTAGAGGAACATATAGCAAGAGATACTAAATATAAACAAAGCATATATTAGCAATATTACTCCAAATAAATAACATAAATCACAATATCTAAAATGAGCATAATTAGAGTGTTAAATAACATTATGTAATTAAAAAATAATGCATAATAGTGTAAGAGATGGCCCATAAGTGTACTATTCATTAGGTATTAGTGCAGATCCAACATCTAAGAATTGAATAGTTATGTGTATCTCCTACATCATGCTCAATTAACTTGTGAAAAATATTCACATAAGAAGTATATATTATATTATATATATCAAACCATAAGAAAATAACATATAAAAGGTCCAAAACTAGAATGCCAAGTCATATATAGGTCATGATTTTTATGTTGACAATAAATGAGTGGTTTCGTTCTTGTGTTTAGATTAATTTAAATGTATTTAATATTTTTAGAATATATGTGTAAAATAAATATCTAAAGAAAGAGTTACCCTATAACACTATCAAGAGGGTGAGGATACAAGTTTGTAAGGATGGAAGGGCCAAAAATCCAATTTACATTATTTACACCATGAGAATGTAATGGAATTACTTATATAAATCTGATTATTAGCAGCAATATAACACCAATGAACACAATATTTTAGATAAACGATCTCAATGTGTAAGTAGAATAGCTTAGCCACTTCGAGGGGGAAACCTCCAAACCAAACAATAAGACTCAAATGATGAATATGATGATCAACTACTACCTAATAACCCCTATATATACTATTCCTATGCTATGGCCCACACCAAGGCTGACCCACTAATGAAAATATAACATATACGAAAGAAATACATAATGATAAGAACTTATGATAGCCACAAGTCATCTATATACATCTAATATAAGATATATTATTAAGGGTATAGCATGACCCTCCCCTTTGAAGCAACATTATCCCCAATGTTGAGAATATTTGGATTCTACTGTAGGAAATTTTCATCCTCGCAAGTTGCGTCTTCATTTTCTATATTTTTCCACTTGATCAAATATTTAGTGATGACCCTGGTTCTCAATCTCTTAGTGCATGTCTGAAGGATGCATTCTAGTTCCAGGATGATTCTGCCCTTTTCATCAATCTCAGGTAACACTGTCTAGGTTGATATTATTTGTCCAATTACCTTCTTTAGGCAAGATACATGGAAGACTGGATGAATTCGAGTATCCGGAGGAAGTTCCAATTTGTATGCTACATTGCCAATATTCTGTAACACTTGATAAGGTCCATAATACTTAGGTGAAATCTTGTTATCATTTTTCTGTTGTTTTAAGGACATTTTCTTATATGGTTGTAAATGCACAAAAATCCAATCACCTATTTCAAAATGTCTTTCACTTTGATGTTGGTCTTCCTATTGCTTTATGTAGTTTTTTGATATGGCCAAATTATCCCTGAGACTAGAAAGCACCTCTTGTTGGTGTTGAATATGTTCTTCAACTACTTGAACCTTTAACTAGACTCTCAAAGATGAAGTGATAGATGGTGGATTGTACCCATATAATGTCAAGAAAGGAGACATTTTAGATGAAGTATGAAAGGAGGTGTTATACTGCCATTCTCCCAATGGTAACCATTGGACCCATCTCGCTTGCTTATCTAACATAAAACAATGAAGATAACCCTCCAAGCACTTGTTTACCACCTTTATTTTCCCATTAGATTGGGGATGATAAGAGGAACTATGAGCTAGTTGTGTGCCCAATCATGAGAACAAGTCAGTACAAAAATTAATAGTAAAGATAGGGTCTCGATCACTTACTATAATATTTGGTGTCCCATGTAGCTTTTGAATTGTATCCTTGAAGGATTTTTCTACTGTACTCGTAACAAATGGATGTGATAAAGCACAAAAATGGGCATATTTGGTGAGTCTATCCACCATGATTACATTTTTATCTTCTAATTTAGGCAATCCTGTGATGAAGTTCATGGGACAACCTCTTCCCACCTCTGGCTAGGAATAGATAGATGTTGTAAAATACCTGGGGGACTCAATTGTTTTTCCCTTATTTTGATGAAAAACCATGCATTCTGCCACAAACTTTTGGACATCCCCTTTTAGCCCTTCCCAAAAAAAAATCATGCTTAATGAACGATGATAAGTCCTTAAGAAGCCAGAGTGACCCCTAATAGAGAAGTATGGAGCTCAAATAGAACCCTATTTTAAGGATTGAATTCTTACTTAGATATAATCTATCTTTATACCATAAAACATATCGTTTCCATACAAATTTTTCTAACATGCTTGATTCTTGTTGGAGATTCTGAATGAGATTTTGTGTACTTGGGTCATTTTCCATTTAGACATTACATCCTCTATCCAATCCTCTTGTAATACAGATATGGCACACAACAATGCCTGGGCAGATTCATCCTTCTAAGATAAAGCATCAGCAACTACATTCTCTTTCCCTTTATTGTATATTATCTCAAAATCATACCCCAACATTTTTTAGAACCATCTATGTTGTTCTTCTGATGATAAATTTTTCTCTAAGAATTATTTCAAACTATCATGATATGTGTTTACTTTGAAATGTCTTACCATTAGATATGATCTCCATTGCTTCATTGCATGAAGTATTGCTAACATTTCTTTCTCATAAACTGGTTTAGATATATTCTTACCTTTGAATTGGCAGATCTCAAAGGTAATGGATCACTCTTATTTCATGAGTACTACCCCCATATCATACCCTAAAGCATCACATTTAATAATGAATGTTTTTGAAAAATATGGGGTGGCTAAAACTGGAGTGGTGCACATGGCCTCCTTCAACTTCTAAAAGGCCGTAGTATCTTGCTCATTCCAATGAAAAGAGTCCTCCTTCAATAAATTTGTGAGTGGTGCTGTGATGATGCCATAATTCCTTACAAATCTATGATAATAACCTGTAAGCCCCAAAATTTCATTAGATGATTTTTTAGGGTTTTAGGAACCTTCCATTCAAGCATGGATTTTATCTTGTTAGGATCCACTTTAACACCTTCATAAGAGACAATATGACCCATATGTTCAACCTCCTTGACACCAAAAGAACACTTATAAGGATTTGCATAAAGTCAATGTTGTTCAAGAGTTTCCAACACCTTATTCACATGATGCAGGTGTTCCTCCCATGTTTTACAATAGATTAATATATCATCAAAGATCACTAAAACTAATTTTTTTTAAGAGATGTCTTAAAGATGGAATTCATCAAGCTTTGAAATGTAGAGGGTGCATTTGTTAGTTCAAAAGGAATTATCAAGAACTCATAGTGTCCTTCATGTTTCATGAAGGATTTTTTATGAATATCTTCATCCTTAATTCTAATCTGATGATATCTAGAAAAAAGATAATTTTTTGTAAAGTAAACAACACCATGTAACTCATTTAGAAAATCATCAATTACAGGAATAAAAAACTTATCTTTAACTGTGTACTTATTGAGTTCCATGTAATCTGGACACATGCACCAATTTTCATATTTTTTGCATACCATTAGTACATGAGAAGAGTAAGCACTCTGAATATGATGAATAATTTCTTCTTCTAACATCTCTTAAACTATCTTATCAATCTCACTCTTTTGCATATAGGGGTACCTATACAGTTTGATGTTGGGTGGTTAAATCCCTGGTACTAGCTAGATGACATGGTCATGGTATATTTTTGGAGGCAAACCCATGGGCATTTCTCCAAACACCCCTAAGTGCTCATCTAAAATAATTTACATATCTATGGGTATAAATGTATTGAAATGATGTGCTTCTAATGAAAATAGTTGTGCCACAAACCCTTATGTACATTTTCTGAGAAATTTTTACATCTGATGAGAAACTTACCATCTGTGGGGACTTTTCTCTTAGTTCTTTTAGTTTAAAAGTCCTCCCTGTTGATTGAAATTACATGAACAACTCTTGAAAATTCATTTCAATGGTTCTGAAGGTGGTAAGACAATGAACTCCTAACATAATGTCTGCTCCTCCCATGGAAATGGCCTATATATTACTATTTAGCAACTAATATCGCATGACGAGATTAATGTTATGGCATTTTCCTAAACAACTAATAGTTTTCCCATCAACAATCATGACTTGACATTCTGGAGCTGGATAAACAAATTAGTTCAAGTGTACTGCCAACCTATGATTGATGAAGTTGTGAGTACTTCCTGAATCAATCAACATTGTTACCCTCTTTTTTTTTTAAGAATCCAACTAATTTTAGAGTTTGGGGAGTGCTAATTCCCGAAATTGCATGGCATGATATCATTGGATAGGGATCTCCTAGTTCCTCCTCTGGCTCTACCTCTTCATCTTCTTCATTTTCTTCTTCTTTGGTAGGCCCATCAATGTAGAAAAAAATCTATTTTCAGCACACTTATGTCCAGGTCCAAATTTTTCAGCACAATTAAAACTTAACCCTTTGTCTCTCTTTTCATCAATTTTTTGAGGTGTCATTCTAACTAGCCGAGGGAATGATGGTGGAAGGGTGCTACAATCTCTAATATTACTAATAGTTTGTTTCCTACTGGAAAGAAATGTTTCTTATGCCCTACGTGACATGATCATATATTTTGAAACCTTAGGAGCATTAAAAATATGTACCTTAGTCTCAATTTTTTCTTTAAGAGCCCCAAGAAATAAGTCATTCAAATTCTCTTCAGGAATATTTTCCACCCGTAAGGAAAGGTTTTGGAATTGATGGATGTAATCTTTGATTGTTCTTGTTTGTCTAAGATTTGATAATTGAATAAAATAATTCTCTGACACACTAAAACTATAGTGTAATTACAACTCTTCGGTGAAGACTATCCATGTAACATGGAGGCCACTCTTTTTCCTTTGAGCACACAACCATTGATACCAAATGAATTGTTTCAGGTTCAAGATACAACAATGTCATGATAACCTTTTGTCATGATGGAATCTGATGAAGATCAAATAAATTATCCATCTGGTTAATCCAATTGAGTGGATCCTTTCCATCAAACTTGCACATTTCTACTTTTGGAATCATGTTACAGGATTGTAGAGTGTTTGTATTTGGATTGGTCATGTTTGCAGATTCACTCTGGTTAGTTTTTCTATTACTTTTACCTGAAGATCCACCCTGGTTTATATGATTATGATTGAGTTGTGGTTGATTAGGAAGGATATAATGACCCATGATATTGTAACTAAATTGGTGAATGCAATCCTTCAATCATTTTCCAATCTTTTCTACATCTTCTTTGTTTTCCACTCTACCCTCAAGTTTTTGCAACTCTAACTCAAGATAGTTGACCTTATGGTTAGTTGAAGTAAACCCTAACCCTGAGAACTCTGTAGATACCACTTCTTACCCTAACTCCTCAACTATTATCTCATGGTTATCAGGGGCTTTACCTAGAGTGATGGGATTATTTTTGCCTCTTGTCAAAGGCCCAGTCATGATGCCCTAAAATGGTAAGATTTAAGGATCAAGGTAAAAATTTAGGGTTTGTGAATTTCAATAGAAATTCGGCCAAAATTTATAAAAATCAAAGAAAAAACTCAAACTAATTTTTAATCTTATTTCTGGAAATGTAAATAACTTTCAAAAATTCCACAAATTGAACCCTAGGTAGGTGAATCATGAACAAATATTAAACTGCTATAAATTTTGCAAACCAAGTCAAAATTTCTTAAAATTTGGGGGGGAGATTATTTGACTGATTTCGCCACACCACAAAAACATTTGAAAAAAAATCACTATTGATTTTGAGATATGAACGAAACTTCACAATTAGGGTTTGACGCAGTGCTGGCCAATTTCAAGCTTTGATACCACTTGTAATGGAATTACTTGTATAAATAGGATTATTAGCAGCAATATAACACCAATGAAGGCAATATTTCATATAAATGATCTCAATGTGCAAGTAGAATAGCTTAGCCACTTTGAGGGGGCAACCTCCAAACCAAACAATAAGACTCAAATGTTGAATATGATGATCAACTACTACCTACTAACCCCTATATATACTATTCATATGCTATGGCCAACACCAAGGCTAGCCCACTAATGAAAATATAACATATATGAAAGAGATACATGATGATAAGAAGTTATGATAGCCACAAGTTGAGTCTATACATCCAATATAAGATATATGATTAAGGGAATAACATAGAAAGATATGTGATATCAATCCATAGTTGTAGGAAAGGATTATTATATTTATTATTTTCACTAGGAGGTATAAAACAATACATGTGAGGATCAGATCCTTTAAATGTAGCATGAGTAGGATACTTTAAAATTAGTGTGTTCTTTCTGAGAAAAGGGATTAGGAAAATGAGTCTCATATGGGATACCCTTAACCATATAAATTTGATTGGAATATGTGCTCATATAGAAATTTTCCATGCTAAAACAAAGCTAAAACCTAGTATCTTCTAAGCAATAAATCAAACCTACTATAGAACCATCAAGATAAGATCTTATGATAAACAACTTTTTCAATGCATGAATAATCTCAAATCAAATGTTAAGCTATTTCGTACTCTCTAGATTATTAATCTAACAAATGAACCTATTTAGATCACTTTTAGCAATCAAAAGGAAGTGGTATCCTGAAATTTTTAAGATGAGATCTAACCAAAACATGGCTAGAAGACCATTTTTGGATCTTCTCATGCTCTTCAATTTGAGAGAATGGATGCAAGATGGAGAAGCTATTTCCTTAAATGGAGAATGGCTCAAGATCAAAATGCATATAGTTTATCCTAGGGAAAATAGGTTGGAAGAAGAAAGGTGATGGGGAGGGTTTATTATATAGCTTGCCTGAACTGGTGAACAAGAAAGGCTAGCAAATTGATGAATGTGGGATAAACCCAAAAGAGGAACTACAAAGGCCATGTATGTTTAATAAAGTTTGTGCACTTTGTGGGAGTTGAAAGGGGGGTTTTAATTAATCAAAAGTGATTAATTAATAGAAAGGGGTATGCCTATAGAGGATTTAGAAGAAAGTTAGTATGATTTGGGAGATTTTAAGAGGGGAATGGTTCAATAAATGACAATTTATTGATTTAAATGGTCATAATTAATTAAGAATAATTAGTTGACCTAGGTAGAAGTGGATGTTAATTACCAAAACGTCGTTAATCAAAATCCTGAGTGATAGGATGGGTAGTTAATTAGGGAAACGTAATTAATTAATGATGATAGAGGAATAATGGTAGTTTATTGACAAAGTGTCATTAATTTATAGAAAAGAGGATAGTTAGTGAAATTCAAGTATTAAAATTTCTTGACCTAATTCTGGGTGTCTACATTTTCCCCTCTTTTGGGTGGCGTAAGTGATGCCACTTCAAATATAGTAGACAAGTACAAAAAAGTGAATTTTGAAGGCATAGAAGAAAAATTAGTAGAGTGAAGGATGCACCCTCAAGTGGCAATGGGGTGATGAAAGAGGTTCATTGACGATCAAAAAGATGAAGATAAAATACCAAATAGAGGGAAAATCCTATCAAAATGGAAGATAGATGGTGATAAACCAAATATGAACAGAAAGTATAGATGCGGGAATCAATCAATACTAACTCTTTTGTTGAAAAATTCATATGGGCATTGTTGTGAAGCACAAGAAATGTTTTTCTTAACATATCTTATAGAAATGATTTGTAGCAGGTCTTCCCTATTGTCCCAAGTGAGTTATAAGTATAGTATTTATAGAAGAAAATTCTATGGAAGACAAATGAAGATGAAGGGAATGGAAATAACATTCATCCAGCTAGTGTAAAAACCACTTTATGTCATCATATTGCAAGTGATCTACATCATCGATCATTATTAAAATATACACATAAAACAAAAGTGTATCATGACGTGCAAAGCCATAACACAAACATTTGTTCATTTCCAAAGAACTAACTCAATGCAACATACAAAATGTAATGAAATACAAGAAAGTAAACAAGCTCACCTAATAGGGAAACAAGTATAAACACACATACTCAAAAAAACAACGTTCAAGACAATTACTCAAATGTTTTTTATCAAGCGTTGATTCTGACCTATGCGAATTAAAAATAAGGGTTAATAATGACACCCCAAAAAAGGATACATGCAAGGTGAATATACAGAGGACACAAAGGTCACAAGGAAAAGAAATCATGAACTATGAAACAATACCCAGCTGTAGACACCCATAATTACAACTGAGCAATTTAAATACATAAATTATCCCCCTTCTTGAAAATTGGTGACATGTCGTTAATAAGTGCTCATATTCCCTCTTATTTTTGTTAATTAATTACAATACACTAATTGATTAAGCCGCCTATCCAACTAACATCCCGATTAATGAACTTCCATTAATTATTCACACCTTCTATCTAGAATAATTAATTATTATTAATTAATTAGCTATCCCTTCCATTTAACCAATAAATCAATATTTAATTTATTTAATCCCCTTCTAATAGCCTAAATCATACTAATATTCCTCTAATTAGCCTCTATAAGCTTACATCTACCTATTAGTTAATCACCTTTAATTAATTAAAGCACCCCTCCAACTCCCATGACTTGCTAAGCATAAATTTAACCCTTCTAAAGTAAGGTTACCTTTTATAAAGCAACCTTATCCATTCCTAATCATGTTTTACCTTTATTCCACAAGCAAGGGGATGAAGTGTTTCCTTTATCCATTGGGCCATATAAGGAGCCCTCATATCTTTAAACCTATACCTAAACTTCTTGAGAAAGCAAATGCAAAGCATATATAAAATTATACTAATATCTTGCCTTTTATTTTATTGAGAGTTCATTATCTTGAAGAGTTAAGCCTCTTTCCTAAGTGCTTAGGTAATATGGGAGGTGTCAAAAGGGTCTTGTAGCCCAACTTTGACAAGCCCTCATTCCTAGGTTCTTGCAACACCAAAGACAACCATTTTTTATAGCCATGGAGCTTACATAGGTTCATTAATTTATTTTTTGTTAGAGAATAGAGGTTTTAGATGCTTAACATTGTTAGTTTCAAAGTTTTTTATATTGATGAATGTTAGCATCTAACCTTGTTCAATTCTTATCTTGATGGTGCTTAGTATGTTGTTTAATTTTTGCTAATTAAGGCTATTTATGTGTTATTCTTTACTTATATTAGCATTCGTTTAAAAACAACACATGCACACATTTGGCACACCTAGTGGGACTTACTCCATTGTCCTTTGTACTTAATTTCAAGTTTTTGTAGTTAAGTTTCATTTTAGGTTACTAACCCTCTTTTACACATGTTGATCTAACTTATTTTTCTTAACTTGTTTTGTTGAGTTTGTATGTGTTGAGTATTACTTATAGATATAAAGGAGGTGAATTTCTATCAAAATTGGAATTGATGGAAAAATTTCGAGATTTCTCCATGTTTTTTATTTTTAGAGTTTACTTTTTCAACATTCTACATGCTAGTTTTGTCAATTTCTTGAAAATTTTGAATTCTTGAGCATGTAGGTTAGTGTTTGATAGTACTGAGTCTTCTATTTACATATTAATGTGGTGGGTTGCTATCAAAATTAAATCTTGGTGATAAAATTCTAATATTTCATCATGTTTTCATTTTTAGAGCTTACTTTTTCATCATTCTACATGTTAGTTTTGACAATTTCTTGAAAATCTTAAATTCTTGAGCATGTATGTTAATGTTTGATAGTGTTGAGTCTTCTATTCATATATTAATGTGATGGGTTGTTGTCAAAATTGAATTTTGGTTGGAAAAAATTGCCCATTTTGCAGATTAAGGGACGTTTTTTTTTACATTTTTTGAGTGCATGTCAAGTGCATACCCGTGACAATAAGAGCATATGCGTAACCCATCTTCCAAAGGCCATAACTTTTTCTCCCAAACTTGAAATGAATCCATTATTTTTGCGTTGGAAAGGTATTGAAGTTAACTATGCAATGGCATCATAAATTCAAGATTTATACTTACAAAATTTACAACTTTTTCTGTTAGTTTAAAACTGGTCATTTTCTAATATGTCTAATGTTTTGATGAATGGTGTATTTCCATGCTTACTTGATTTAGACCAAAGTGTGTCTTCTCTTGCACATTTTGGTGATCTTGAGAATCAAAAACAAATTTGGTATCTATCTTTTTAACATTGGGATTCAACTTGGAAATTTGATTATTCATTTTGCTTAAGGGAATGAACCTTTTACAAAACATTTTTCAATGGTCCTTTGATTTGAAGTTTTCCATTTCTATATAGTTGGGATAAAGTTTGTGTATGCTCTTCTCTTGCACCTTAGGGTGATCTTGAGAATCAAAAGAAACTTTAGTCTTCATTTTATAACATTTGGTAAATTGGAAAATTCATCTTTCACTTTTGGTTTAAGGGAATGAACATTTATCAAGCTTATTGTATGGTTCATTGATTGCAAAGCTTTTCTTTAATTTTTAGTTGGATTATTTTTTGTGTATGCTCTTCTCTTCCATCCTTGGATGATCTTGAGAATAAAAATCAACTCTTAATCCTCTTTTAAATAATGTGATTTTCTTGGAGAACAACTAATGCTTGAGTGAAGGACCTAAAACTACTTGTCAAATAAAGGAGGAATCAAAACGAAGTCAAAAACTACTAATATAGTTGTTATACAGGTTGCCAAAAGGTGTACAAGAAAACAACACCTAATTAAAAAAGATAAAAAGAATAACATATTTAAAACACTGTATTCCAAGTTTCAAAAAAGGGTACATCCCTCTCCGCTCAACTGGAACATAACCCCTTTGGCATAATGCCTTAAGCTATAACAATGAGGGTGGTTACAAGAAATCCAAAGTAGTCCATGCAAGAGGGAACCTTGTGGATGAAACGAGAATTTCTCTGCATTACCTACCTGACTAGTAATTCCTTTGTGAGATAGTGTTACAAGTTATCACTACGCGACCCTTTTAAGTACACGATGGATCCATTTACTGCCCATTGTACTTGAAGGGGTCAAAGTCGAGATACTCCCAAGATAGTCGGGACTATATGGGTAAATCATGTCGCTCATGGATAATTTTGTAACACCTAGGACGAGAGAACCACCTAGGAAGATATTCTTTAGCCAAGAGCCCACTTTGACCATTTCAAAATAGTATTGAGTTGTAAGCCATCTTTACATCATGAAATGTGTGACACATTACTTTCTCTTAGTTTTTCACTTATCCTAAGGTAAGGTGAAACTCTGCCGAAGTGAAGCCAACATTTTTCATCTCCATTTTGATCTACTTCCTTCACATTCTTTTGACACTTTTTTGATCAAAATAAGGGTGACTACGTATGTGTTACCAATCAATTATTTCTGCCACTTTTTTGTCCATTTACACCCATCCATGTTTGTGGATGGGTTAGTTAAACATCTAAAGTGTGTGGAGATGTATTTATATCATTGGTAGCCATTGTGATCTTGATACCCATGTTAGGATCATCATCATAGATAGAAATGATTCGTAATTTTATCTCCCTTTGACATGTTACCTCATTTGCATTGTATGGACATAATTAAGATACTTATGTCACGTTTCTTATAAAAATGATCTAAGAGATGTATTGTGGCATTATGATACCCACATTTTAACACATCCTTAGTATACTTTAACTTAGTTTTATTTCAAACATTGTCCCAAATCTTGAAGGGTGTCACTTACTTTGTTTACGTCCTTTCGATACCACTTTGACACTAATATCTCACTTCTCTGCGAAGCTGGATATACATGTCCAACTGGTGTGGTTACATAGTTTACATTTGTAAACCTCTCCCTTTAACATTTAGGCCTTTTTAATTATTAAACTTGTCATGGTATTCTTTGATTGGGATTCACATCTACCCTTTGTTAATATTTACACCTTGTTCATTTCAAGCTTGACGTAACTATTGACGTTGTGTTGATCATCTTTGCATCGCATTTTCATATAGTGTATTTCCTTTTTGATTGGCTTTGTGTTTCACACTTGCATGATTGTTTCTTGTGATTATTCATTCAGAAAGCCTATTTTCTAGGACAATCCCTCTCGATATCATCAAGATTATGTCGTTAACAAATGGTCTATTTTCTTAAAAATCTTGCTTTCCTTCAAATGCTTTCATTAAAACAACTCTGTTCAGGTGATTTTTAGCACAGTTGGTTTGAAGCAATGTATTGGTTTCTTCTTTTTCTTGTGGATTTAGGAATCTCTGGTTATGCGAAGACTCTGTTGAAATGTTTTGCTGTATTTATTTTTTGGATTTTTTTTTGATTCATCTTCGGCTGAAGACCTTGCTTTGTTTTCATGTTGAATTTCTGTTGAATCTTTGCTGGGTTTACATTTTGAGATTTGACTTCTGTTGAATGCTTTGTGTTTTTCATTTGGTTCGACTCTGTGAATGTTGCTTGGTTTACATACGAATGACTTCTGTTGAAGTCCTTACTGAATTTTTTATTGATTCGACTTCGGTTGAAGTGTTTGAATGACTT
This sequence comes from Taxus chinensis, assembly GCA_019776745.2. Taxonomy (NCBI): domain Eukaryota; kingdom Viridiplantae; phylum Streptophyta; class Pinopsida; order Cupressales; family Taxaceae; genus Taxus; species Taxus chinensis. Next base: position 79,839,421 of record CM034151.1, read on the forward strand.
GCAAGCTTATTTATGGATCTGTGAACTCTGTTGAGTCCTTGTTGTACTTCACTTGTTGAGTCCTTATGTTTTTGTTGTTTTGACTTGGTTGAAGCTTGTTTGAATACTTTTGGAAACGACTCTGTTGGAGTCCTTGAAATGATTTTTTATGATTTCGACTTCTGTGAAGCCTTTTGTGAATACTTGTTATTGATATTGACTTGTTGTTGAAGTCCTTGAAATGACTCCTGTTGAAGTTTGTGTTTTGTTGGCTGACTTCTGTTAAAAGTCCTTGTTTGTATATTCATGTTGGGATTCGACTCTTCAGTTAAAATGTATTTGTGTGTGTATGACATATGATCGACTCTTTGAAATGTTCTTTGATTGTTATTCTGTATGGTTCGACTCAGTTGAAATGTTTTGTTTGTTTCTTCATATGGAAATGACTTTTGTTTATGATGTTATCTAGTCTCTTGTTGACTGAGGTTAATGAGTTCCTAACTGTGCCATGTGAAATGATGGCGTTGGGTAATTTCATGTTTGAAGAATGATATGGAAAGAATTGTTTTGGGTTAATTTGGTTGGTTTATTATATGTTGGATAACTGTTATTGCTTGGTCGCGAGAGCTCTTTATTGCTTGATAGTTTCAGGTGATTATATAATTGAGTGGGATGAAACTGTAGTTCCTTCTTTTGAGCTCGAATGATTAGTCCATGTATGTATGATGTATGTTATATTTAAACCTGCATCTCTGTGAAAGGAATTTGGATGGTCTATGATTATAGATTCTGTATGTGATGAAAAAATTAATGTATTTTATTGTTTTTCTTTACGACCTTGCTGGTGGTAATGGAACACAGCCTGACTGAGAGAAATCTTGCTTGAGGAACTTTGATTTATTATTAAATGGGTAATCCTGGGTCTGCATGGATGGAAATCAGGTTTTATTTGGAAGGGATGAAATGTGTTGTTTTTCTTTCCTCTTTTCTTCTTCCTTATTGAATTCAAGCTTGAATGCATATGCGTTATTCTTGAGAAGTTGGTACAGTCCTGAACATGATTGGAATGGAAATCTAATTGCCTCTGTTTCTTTCTCCTAAGCTGTAAAGTATACGTAGATATATAACTGTAGCAATAAGAAAATATTCTCTCCTTGTCTAGAAACTTTGAGTGCTTTCTTCTTTTGTATTCCTTATGTGAACTCTACGGTACGGGCTTAAGAAGAAAAGACTGTTAAATTTTGTAGTGGAGAGACTGGTAAAAAATTGTATTGTAGTATAAGTTGGTGTACTTGTCAATACCATTGAAATAATGTAATTTAAAGGAATCCGTCAGTTGAGCTTGCTGGATGTTATAATCTGCCTTTGTGGAATTGTTAAAAAAAAAAAACATACCTGTTGGATACACGAATTGATAGGATATTCATTTTTGAATGGAATAATTTGTTGGATTATTGTTGTCCTTGGGATTCAGATGGATGGATGTTTTGGATTCATTTTTTTCTTCTTAGTCTCTAATATATATGATGAATCATCTGAAAAATATTTAGGTTTAATTGGCAGCTATAATATGAGTCATGCGTTAAAGTCATGTTAGAATTGTAGAAAGATGATTAGCCTGATTCATGTTTAAGGATTTGAAGAAATGATTTCATTTAAACAGTTTGTTTAATGAGAGCAATTGGTAGAATGCAATTGTTTTAAGAATTAGTGCTTAGCATGCTCAGTTCACAGAACTGACCTGTGCTAGCAATTTTTGCAGATGGACATTGTAAGTGGTAAAGGCACGCAGATCTGATATGATGCTCAGATTGTTTAATTGGTTTTATGATGAATTCCAATTTGATTTCTCTAATTGTACTATATAGAAGAAAGTTTTTTTTGTTGTTGAGTATTGTATCCAATATGCCGAAGTGCATAAGTTGTAATTGTATGGCTTGGAAATAAATGAAATGGGAAAAATTGTTACTTATGTGGCTGCATTTTTAATTGATGGAATTGATCTTCTTAGGTTCGATTGATTTTAAGTGCATTTTTATTATTTTATACCTTAGAGTTATTTGGATTCTCTAAGTAGGCCTTGTAAAGATTATGTGACTGAATACTTCGTGTGAATAGTAGTAATTCTTTTATGTTTTGAATAAGGCTAAATTGGAAAATTAGTCCACTGTTTACGGGGAAGTAAGGTTAAACTACATCTTAATAGGTAGCTAGCATTAAAATTGTATTGATAGCTTAGAAATGAATGAAATGAGGGAATTCTTACTTATGTGTTTGCATTCGTATCTTGATGGATTGAACTTCTTCGGTTTGAATGATTTTAAGAGCATTTTTATTATTGTATACCTTGGAGACATTTGGAATTCTCTAAGTAAACTTTGCAAAGATTATGTGACTGAATACTTGTAAAAGTGAGTAGTTATGTTATGTTCTATCTAAAGATAATTTGGAATTTAGATCACTGTCTTTAGTGAAGCTAAGGTTACGATAAACCTCAACAGGAAGCTGAACGGGAAAAATAAATTATTACTTCCTAGTCTTGATCTAAGTCAAGACAACGCTTAAGTTGATTTTAAATCACTATATCTAAAGTTAAGTAGATCTTTTCGAGGTGGATTGGAAGGTTGATGGTATAAGTCAACTGTAGGGTTGTACCTTCAAGAATTAGGATCTTCTCGAAGATACAACAATGCAGGTGACTGTTGGTGACACCCTTTGCATTGATCGTTAAGATTTACACCTTAAACTCGAACGAGTTTTAACTCCGGGACTGGCTAGGAATGTGGTCATGAGATGAGGCTGCCCTGGAGACTCGGAGTGCCTTGAAACACAGGGTTAACTAGGGTTAACCAAGTATGTCAGCGTATCCTTAGTTCTTGAGAACATCCTTATATCATTGTCATATTATTAATCCATTCCTGAGTGAATAACTTGGGACAGTGGACGCTGATAGAAGTCAGTGTAAGACATTCTATATAACATAGGAATGGGGTGAAGGACGTATTCTAGATTGACGAGTATGCCATCAAGGAATACGAGACATAAGCAGTATGTTTCAAATCTTTGGCCAAAGTATTGCAAGCTGCTGATTGCGTTGTCCTATGTCACCTAGTCTGAGGGACGAGATGCTGATGAATAATGGTAACAATTATTTAGATAGGTTCCTTGGACAGATCATTCTAAATCCCAGATTAGGGAAGAGAACCGCAAGAGGGATGTGTTAAAATAAAAATGCCAACTCTTTGATACTCATGAATAGATCGGTAGATTGTCGAGTCATGGAATGAATAGATCGGAGGTACTCCGAGTCATTACAGCTGCATATGGTTATCTGTTATAAGAATGGTTGTTTTGATTTGTGAGTTCTAAATTATGTATTTAGAACTAGGATGCATTTATCAAAAAAAAATTACTTGTTCTAATGTACTAAAATGGGGACGTTACACTATTACATCCATTTAAATAGGAGATGTTGTTCCTATATTTAAGGAGATATAATCTCCATAAATATCTCCAGACATTAACTCCTAAAACAACTCCATGTTATTTTATGTGAGATTTTGTTTTCTCACAAAACTAATATTGTTAATGAGTTATTTACTCAACAACTCATAACAATATTTACTCACCCACTCATAATTACATTTACAATAATGTAATTAATTATTACAACACATTATATTATCCTAGATAATATAATCACTCACATAATATTCTATGATCACACTACAAAATAGATTTTCCTAACACTCTTTATTCCTCCATTTGATCCCTAAAAATTTGGAGTTTTTTTTAGACTCCATGACTGAGCATGAGAAAAATTGGATATAAATATATTGCTCTTAGGTTTTGTGAAAAATATGATTCCACCATCTTGTATAGCTCTGAATTACCATTCCAGTGATGTATTTTTTGACTCTTAACTTCTTACATAACTCTCATAATTGGTTCCCAAAGCTCAAGTGTTTTTTTAACATTGTGCCCTGCCTAGGCCCGAGAAACCGTTTCTGGTGGACCTACCCCAAAACTTCCAAATATTCCTTGAATATTCTAAAATATTTTCCCTGATGTTCTTATAATTCGATTGCATCTCCATGTTGAATTTTTCTCCTCCGTTCTATTTTAGGGAGGTGCATTAGTCCCGGGAAGGCCAGTGGTAGCCCTTTTCAAAACTGTTCAAAATTGACATTTTCGAAAAGCTCCTAAAATCACCTAGGAGGACTGAATTTTCTTTCCTAAATCACCTAGGGGGATACTTGAAATTCACATAGGGATCATTTGACTAACTATATAGGACTAGTGTTGAGGATGGACTAACCTGAGGATGTCTCTGGGAGGTATGACATGGAAATTTTTGACACTAGGGGTAAATTTTTCATGTTCTTAGGTGGATTTTGGCCATGCAAATTCTTAGGAAAACAATTGGATCTAGCTTGGGGTCATGTTTTGGATCGAGCACAATGAGGACATAACATGAGAATCCCATGATCTCAATTTGATTCATGGACCAATGCCTTGTCCATTGGGATTTATGGAGTCATTAGAAGATAGGATACACAAATTCCCTTATTAAACACACACACACACACACACACACACACACACACACACACACACACACAAAATGGAAGGGAAACACACCATAAGGGGAAAAAACACAAAAGAAGAAAGGGAAATTATATACAGGGGGATATTTATAGAGGTGGGAAAGAATATACACATACCCGGTAATGGGTTAGGAAAAGTACATGCCATCATGGAATAAATGGCTGAAGTGTGATGCTATAGGCACAAAGATTGTTATCAGATCAAACCATACTCTTTTGATGGCTTCACATGCATTGAGAAGAAGAATACCAACTAATATTCCATCTTCATATTGATATTACGTTGAGAATGTTCTTTATCTCACATAATAGTTCATCACTTTCTCAAAAAATTTGTATCTTGATGCTTTTATTTGACGTCCTACGATCATGGGACACCATTCTTCCATGTCTTCAAGAGTGGGAAAATATTCATCTTCTTTAAATTACCACTTTTAATCATCTCTTACATCAGCATGGTACTAGGAAAGAGTGAGAGGAAAATGATTTCCCTCCCATTTGATAACTTCTCTGAACACCTACTTTCTTGTTCTGAGAAAGTGTTTTCAATATCCACCTGCTTGAGGCTCATCCTGATATCATTCTCAAAATTACCACCCCCATTTTCTACATAGAGGAATTCTTTACCCTCTAGTTTTTTTAACCATTGAACTCTTGGTCTACATTGGTGAATTAGTCTGAAGTGGCTAGAAGCATATTATTTTGACTGAATTCCCAAGAACCTTGCAAATTTTTACTTTTCTCTGAACAACTTTCTTCAATGCATATCAGCTCACTATTCTCTCTGTTATCTTCCTCCATGGTACAAATGTTATTTTCAAGATTTAGGGTATTCAAAGGAGATTCAAGAACCTTCCTCCTTTTTCATTCACAAACCTCTTTGCATTGTGTAAAAGAGAATGATTTTATTTCACATTCACTCTCATCCTCCAATGCATTAGGGAATTCACCAAACTCATCCAACTTCTTGGTTTCAACATCAAAAATTGGCATGTCAAAATGAGAAACAAAAATAGACTCATAAATTTCTTGTATCTCCATAGCCCGAGTCAAGAGTTCAAGACTGAGTTGAGGATCTTCAGTTTGTTCACATCCTTCAAGAGGTTTTTCATATATGGTTCTCTTAAGATCACCACAGGTTCATCTTCATTGTAATTGGTAGAATAGTCATTTTTTTCCATTAGGAGATGATTAAAAATCTGATCCATCTACATCCATGATTCATTTAGAACATCTTGGTTCACTCCTTCCATGTTTTGTGTTGCCCACAATTAAATTTCTTGTAAGCATAGGAATACTTGAGTCATGAAACCTTCTGACAAGGAGAAGTGGTCTGTGGTTTGTGGTAAAGGAACTCCTTCAAGCTCAAAATCTATATTATCCTGTTGATGGGACCATGTTGAAGCAACAATGTGGGAAGAACTTTCAAAATTATCTTGATCATCCATTATTGAATCCTCTTTCTCAGATGGACAATGGGATACTTCATACTCACCATGATTATCATTCTACTACTTAGGTGAGAAGATATTGTATTCCAAATGTTCATTCTCCTTGGCCTCTAAATGGAAGTGATATTCTTCCATCAGATCATCCATGATTAAATTAGGAAAATAATTTTGTTCTTAGACATTCTCCATTTCTCCATTCAACATTTTTTCCTCGCTTAAAGGATCAAAACATGAAGGAAAATCATCCATGATCATCTTGAATTCACCATATTTGGTTAATGATGCAAGATTGATCTCAGGTGCTTCTTCACATATTTCCATTTCTTCATTAATTGTAAGATCAAAATTTGAAAGGGGATTATTTGTGCTTACCTCAAACTCATCATTTTGCATTTCTTCATCATTGGTGGAGTCTTTAAAAGGAATTAAATCATCCATTATTCAACAAGAGTATTTCTTTATTGAATATATTATTCCCCCTATGGGTTTTTCCTTGAGAAAGAGGGAATTTTTGAATGATGGTTCTATCTCCATGTATTCTACCTCTTCCTCCATGAAATTTATTTGGCTTTCATTGGAAGGTTCCATGATAAGAAATTCTTCAGGATCATCCAAGAATCTTCTGGGAATGAACATCTCATTGTACTAAAAATATTCAAGGTCTTCTTGATTTTCTTCGTTGTTGATAACATGAAGTGATTTGAGGTGTTGTTACATACTTTGTACGGCCAAAGCTTATCTCCAAATTTCATGATAGGCCTCAAGGTTGAAATTCCCTTTTATTATTATCTGAAGTATTTCTAAATATTATTTTTTCAACATGTTCATTTCTCCACCACCATATGTAATGAATTCATCAAGAGAGTGGCAGAAAAAGGGAAATGTTCTCAACTTTATCGTGAGCTAAGTGAGGTTGTAAAATTATTATTCATTGGATCCAACATTGTCCCATCTTTCCTCATCTTCTTGAATGTTGATTTGATCTTCATTGGAAGGCTTGAGGATAAGATTTTCTTCAGTGGCATTCAAGAACCTTTCTAGGACTAAAATCATGTGGTATGAATGATCTTTAGGATCTTCCTCCATGGGAAAAATCTCTTGTTCTTCTTCCTTGTTATGGGTTACTAATATTTTCTCGTACATTTCTTGCAAGGATTCAACATATGTCAACATTTTGAGGTATATTTGGGAACTAGAATTTCCTTGCATAATGCTCATGATTCTTTCCATATACTTGAGTTTTGCAAGGAAATCATCAAAAGGTAGGGTTATGAAACACATGGCCCCAAGATTTTTATTCAATTTTGCATAATTTATAGTATTACCTTTGGAATATCTTGAGCTTCACATCTAATCTTGTATTTCCTTCAAATCCTTTCCAACAAATCCCTAATTTCCTCTTCATCGATGAAAGAGTCTATTTTCTTTCCTTTGTCTAGATGTAGATTATTACTTGAAGTAGAAGTCTCTTTTTACCATCCTTGAATTTTCTCTTTTGTAAAAATTCTTTGGGGACCATGGTTTATCAATGATCTTATTTTCTCATTCATGATCTTATTCTTCTTCTTCACTATCATTCATTGGTACTTCTCTCTAATTTGGAAATTTCTTCATGTTGTGGGAAACGAACATGAAAGGGGTTCATTCCTTGACGAAGTCACCTTAAAAAATGATTTTCTTTGAAATATGGTTCCTTTTGTTTTTTCAAATATATAATTTTATTTATTTTATGGAAAAAGATCCTTTTTGGGTGCACTTAGGTAAATTTATCCCCATCAAAGTTGCCTAAAAAATGTTGGCTAGAAAAAATTTTGGGTGGACAAATATGTGGTTTTATTACCAATGCTATGGGATTCTAGATACCTCTACTTGAAAGGTGTAACTTCATGTTATTATGTGTGGATGAAATAAACTCTCTCGGTGGCCAAAAAGGTGGGGATCCAACAGGAACACTCCACTGATCATGCGGCAAGGATTCTAATTTCTTGTAAGAGATGAAAATTGTTTTGAGAGGGGGGAAAGGTGAGTGGGAAGCAAGAAAAAAGGGATTAACATTGTATGTAGAAATTCAGAGTCCTACAACCATTAACCATAAGTTACCATCACACATATTTGTAGGAAGAAAAAACAATGCTTCAACACCAACGATGAGAGGAAACCATGCATACTACGTGCAACAATTAGTTAGCCATGTAAATAAAATCAAGAATAACACCTAAAGTCTTAATAAAATGCTAAACTAAAATATATGCACCATCATGCTAAGAGATAAACAATTAATATACATCAATATTATGCATTATAAATTTGAAAATTAACTTCAAACTAACATGTAAACATTTATTACTCTACTCTTTAGAAAGATAAATCTATGACATAGGCCTATGTAGATCCTTTAGCTATCAAAGGGTTGATAGTTGTTGTTTGATCCAAGATGATAAAAAATGGAGGTTCATCAAGCCATGAATTATTAGGCCTTTCTTGATCAACTCCATTGTTCTTCACAAAAAATATTGGATGGATGAATGCAAGTGAGAGATGCTTAGCTCCACTAATGGAAGAATTCTCTAAGATGATAAAATGGCTATAGTTTATGCTCTATGCTCATTTAGGTGTAAAGGTGTAATTAGAAAGTTTAGATGAGGGTTCCTTTTATAACCCAATGGTTTGAAGAATTGCATCCTATTGTGTGTGGGATAATATCAAAGCTAGGTTAGTTATGGATAACCATGGTTTAGAAGTGGTTGAGTTTACTTTAGGAGAGTTTAGTTTGTCCTCTAGTGACTCATGGGGATTGAGGGGGTTTATTAATTAACCAAAGTGATTAATTAATAGGTGTGTAAGCTTATAGAAGCTTTTTAGAGGAATAGTTAGTATGATTTATTTTATGAGAGGATTTTAATCAAATAAATGATGATTTATTGATTTAATGGAAGAGGATAATTAATTAATAATAATTAATTAGTCTAGATAGAAAGGGGAATTAATTAATTAGAAATAATTAATTAATAAATAGAAAGGGGATCTTAATTAATTAGAAATAATTAATTAATCTAGATAGAAAGGGGAGTTGATTAACGGAAGGTCATTGATTAGCATCGTTGTTAGATAGAAGAGTTAATTAAATAACGTAATGTAATTAATTAATGACAATAGTAGAGAAAATGTGTGATATTGATGATATGTCGTCAATTTGTGGGAAAGGGTATAATTAACACAATTTAAGTATTTAAATTACTCAAGATAAATTATAGGTGTCTACATTTTCCCCTCTTTGGGGTGGCATAAGTGGCGTCACTTCAAAGATAGTAGATAGATAAAATTTGAAGGGGTAGAAGAACATTTAGTAGAAGTGAGAGATACCCCCTTGAGTGTCGATGGAGTGATGAAAGAAGGAAATTGATGATTGAAAAAGGTGAGAGAAATGGATAGAAGAATGGGTAGGGGCAGGATGCACCAGCTGAATCAGGAGAATAGTGTTGATAGGAGAATGATGTAGAAGAGGAATGAAGATGGAAATAAAAAGTAATATTTCATACATTATATTGAAACAAATTTAGAGTCATCATTGATGGGTTTCATTATTCATTTCATTTAATCAACTTCTTGTTGATGTCATATCAAACTAGGGGTGTGTCTAAAGCTATATGCAACAAGAGTAATCCTATTGATCTAGTAGTTGACTGTAGTTGTTTTTGTATTATCTAGGGAATCTTTTCAATGTCTTAAGGACATCTTGGTAAAACCTTATTTAAATAATACTATGAAAACTTTTCTGAAAGGAAGCACACCGAAAGCTTTGTTGAAAGAAACACACTTTGCAGAATGGAAATAAACACACCCTGCTTTTGGAAATAAACACACTTGCTTTTGGAAATAAATACACTTGCTTTTAGAAATAAACACACTTGATTTTGGAAATAAACACACTCAACTTAGAATGTTTGAAAATGATTGTAAGGAAAATAAGAATTTATCTAAACACCTGCAGGAACAAGTATACAATAGAATTTAACTAGAAAAATTAAAGCAATACAAAATTGACAGATCTAAACAATTTTCTTAAGAAATATAAATACCAAATAAATGAATATACTGGTCCTTGGGGGAGGGGGCCCTTTCTCCTCGAATCAGGACTTAACAACTCAAAATTATCTCAAATAGGAATGTCTATTTTATTGATAAAACATTTAGTATTACAAAATGTACTGGATCTGTGTACTTAGTCTATATAACTCCTCCTTTTCTATCTCTATTTCATATTATATCTATATCTATATATCTACTGTAGGTCTACTTATATATAAATTTACAAGTATAGTAGTCTCTCTGATTCTAAATGAAATTTAATCGTGCCCAAAATAGATGTTGAATCGGGTTGTGGCTGATCAGACAGCTGTAAGATAACTATCCTTGGATCTGCGTTCAGAGATCTTCTCATCCTTTCCTGATTGAAAACGGTTATTGATGTAGAATCTCTAGATGTGGTTAGAATAGATAAACTTCCACATGATATTTCTAGAGCTATACCTAGGAGTTTCGGAACTAAGTCTGAAAATTTTAGAACTAAATACTGGAGTTCCAAAACTAAGAGCAAAAATTTCAGAACTAGATGATGACTATGTAATGGAGTTCTATAACTAGCTTGGAAGTTCCGAAACTAAGTTTTGTTGAAAAGAATGCTACTAAAAACATATTGAATGCTACATACTTCATTTCTTTGATTGATTAGACCTGCTTTATTACAAAAATGAATTTCAAACACACACTTTGTCAGGAATTTCAGATCTTTTAACACTAGAATCACAATCAATCAAAAGACGGGACAATTAAATAATAACTCATATCAGATCAAATAAAAGTCACAAAATGCAATCAAACTTAATAAAAATGAGAGTAAGATGAGATCATATATTATACATTAATCGGGCATATTCTGGCCTCATCATTTCCCCCAAACTTACTTGTTTATAAGTCCCTTTACAAACTTCATTCTTCAAAAATGGGGTTATATATTCTGCATTCCATTTGATTTCTCAGATCAAATGGCTGAAACTATATTTTCCAATGCTTAAACTTAGAGGTACTATACCCAACTCTTGCTTCTATTTTTCTCTCCCACTCTTCAAATTTAGTAGGATCTTGAGGTTCTCTATTTTTCCAAGGAGACATGGGGGTGAGAATTAGAGGGGACTTGTTCACATTCCCATCTATATTTTCCCATACGTCTCATTGATCTGAGGAATTATTGTGTATAACGCTTTTGCCCTTTATAAACTCCAAATTAGATTTTTGGGGGATATTACTTCCCTTCTTATCAAGGAAACAGTAAGGAGTTCCCACATCTTTGAGCATCCTTCATAAATATCTTCAAACTTCTCGTCCTTGTAGGAGGTAAAGGCATCAATACTCTTTTGTAGAATGGTAAAATAATGTGTCTTGAATCGCTCATCAAAGGCATGAGTTCTAAAATGTATGAGGAAGGAAGAAGGTTTACCATAGTGAGCTCTCATAGAGAGACCAGTTGAGCTAGATTTTAATAAAAACTGAGATTCCCTTTCCTTCCATGCAATTTCATTTTGCACAACAGAGACAAATGCATTGAGATGAATCTCCCCCACATACAAATTGATCATAAATCATGTGTTTTTCTCTAGTATAAAATTACAAAGATAAAATTCACATAGAATATTTTTCTACTCAAGACTGGATAAAGATTAAGTTGTCATGAATTAAGATTCATCCTTCAGTTCATGTGGAAGTCCACATGCAATCCTTGATAGCTGCCAGCAAATGAACTTCTCTTCTAAAAACACACTATATGTAGGAGAGGGTCTCTCTACAGGCAAGGAATTTTTCACTCATAATGCAGACCATATGAATTTCTGCAAGAAATTTATATTTGTTTCCTTCTTCCTTATAAAAATTTTCTTCCCATTCTTTTCTTTTCTTCTTCTCTTCTTCCATCTTGGTCTTCAAATATTCTTTTGAAAATTTTAGCTTCTCTGAGCTCCCTACAGGTGTCATTCCATAGTTTTTTGAGTGATTAAATAGGTTAACTCAGTGTGTGAAGAGACTATGGACACAACATTCTATTTTATGGAAGTCTAAAATTCTTCCTCTTTTTCTATCAGTTGTTTCCTAATTACTGATAACTCCTCAATCCTAGCTACAAGTTTGGTTGTTAGCTCTCCTATTTAGCATTTCCTTTTTTTCTAATTTTAATTTGAGGAAATCCAAGTCCTCATCCTTTTCTCTGATAATTATCTCCACTCTAGATAAGAAAAAAATCCTATTTAACTTGATGTCTTTCTTCTTCCTCTAAAATTACATGAGGAGTTGAGCATTCTTCCTCTATCAAAGGAAATTTTTCTTTTCTTCTCCAGGATGACAACTCTTCTTCTTCATGTGGCAATGTTGATGGTTCAGTTCAATTGTTGACAACTCCTACTCTTCAAGTCTCTCATCTCCTTTGTCCATCTCAGCTTGGCTTGGTTCAAGAGGATTCATGGCCATGCTGCCCTAAATATCAGCAACTTCCTTTTCCATCTTTTCCTGTTCAATCCTTCCCTCTAGATTTTCCCTTTTCATTTTATGAATTTTCCTTCTCTATGGAATTTCAACATGCCCAGCAGTGGATTTCTTTCTAGAGCATCTTATTATTCTTGTTTCTTTCTCTTGCACAAGTGAGCTATCACCATCAGAGACAGATATTGGTTCCCTTGAAATTGTTGCAGAAGAAGGAATTTCCTTCAAAAGGAACAGAAGGCTCTGTTGTTTTGATTTTTTCTCACAGACCTTATTATTTTGGGTATATTCTCTCTTTCTACTTCCTTCAGTTCTTTTACAGGGGCATCAATTTCCAAATTAGTTAAAGAAGAAAATGGAGCTAGTATTGTCCTTCTGATAATATTAGGGTTTTTCTTGAACTTGCCAAGAAACATTTCCCAAATTTCTTCTCCATCTTTCCTTAATAGAAAATGGTGCTGGCATACTAAATGAATTATCCCATGATGCTTAATTATCCCAACACCCCCTAGAATACCTCTAGGCCATGGTCTGGATAGAATAAAAAAGAAACCCTGAAAGGTTTATTATGTACTCAGGTTTTGTGGATCCATACTTCAGATATATGAGCATTTTTAGGACTTCTTTTCCTACAAACAAAAATTGACCATCAAAAGTTAAATATTTCACTATCCAAAATGCTACCCTCTCAAAGGGTTTGGGTAAAGCTGAGCCCTTCTGACACCTTTTATGATTTTCTTTGTATTGTAGATGTACTGGGGTTCAGTTTCTCCTCTTTGTAGAAGGGATTTCAACCAGTTATTTCAATGTCCCTTTGGCAGGATGTGGGACATGCACAATTGGCACTCCAGACACATTACTTATTGTATTTATAGAAAAAGGAATAAATATATTTCTCACCTTTGTCATTCATTGCTCTAGGTTTATGAGGAATTCTCTGACTAATTCGTCATTATACTTTGGAAAATTCTTTAGGAATTCTAGCCATCCTGCATGCTCAAAGATATATGTCACTTCTTTGTCTACGAGAATCTAGCAATCATCCTCTGGTTCTTATTTGTTTTTAATCCCCATATCGGGCTCAATTTTTGTTTCCTTTGATTTTGTGAAAATTGGTTACATACCTTCTTTCTTAGCTGCAGAACTGACGACTTTCGCTACGGAACCTCTATTCATAGTTGTAGAATCCTCTGTTCTTTGCTACGGAACACAAGCTTAATTAGTTATTTCTCAAAATCTCTCTACAACTTCTTTCACTTGATTTTGCACTTAATAATTACCAATAATAACCATGCTACCATTTATTCCATCCATATAATCTTCATGAATTGACTCAATTGTAATCATAATGTATAAATAGCTGACTCATCATACCAACTTTTAAATCAAGTCAAATACACATGTAAACATTTAATTTAACCCTAAATAAGTTAAAATATATAATTACCATCCTTGATGATGTAATTATTTTGTTATGATGACTCCTCATTCCTACAAGTGGAAAAAAACACGGTTATATAAGACAGCTGGAATTCAAAATAATTCTCTTTTATTTGAATTAGCCAAAAGAAGAGGTCAACCGCCATTGTTGGTTTTCAATTAACCTTTGAGAGAATTTTTTTTTTTTAATATTTTATTATTATTTTTGGGAAGAAAATTCCATTTACTATTTTTCATTTTCTTTCCTTTATTATGGATCTATCATCTGGTTATTTGATCATTTTGGAAGAACTGAGTTCTTCTATATGATCAATTTTTTTGTCTTCTTCAATCTTCCTCAAGAATTCATCCTTAGTGGGATGCTTCCTATAGAGTTTTAGCCTATGTCCATTAACCAAGAGTTTTCTTTTGCTTCCATCAATGGGAAGTAACTGAATATAACCATTTTCAAATACATGTTCAATCTAATAGGGTCCCAACCATATCGTTCTCAATTTTCCCTTGAATTGCTAGTACTTAGAATCAAAAAACAATGCCCAGTATCCTACTTTGAATTTCCTTCTCCTAATGTGTGTGTCATGTCATTGCTTCCTTTGATCTTGGATTATCTTTTTCTACTGAAGTGCTTCCATTCTCAATTCATCCAACTCATTGAGTTGAAAGATTCTTTATTTTTGAGCTACATCTAACTCAATTCCCACCTTAAGTGCTTTCCTCAATGTCTGAGGTTCAAACTCAATGGGAAAAAAGGAATTTTTCCATAGACTAACTCATATGGTGAAAACCCTGTTGTAGTTTTCCAAGTTGTATTATAAGCCCAAATAGCTTCAGGTAGTCTCTTTACCCAATCTTTTTTTCAAGCTTCAAATATTTTGGTAAGGATGTTCTCCAACTCTCTGTTTGTTACTTCAGCTTGTCCATTTGACTGTGGGTGATAAGGAGATGACTTCTTATGGTTGATCTGGTAATACATTGTGAAATCTTGGATCATATTAGACATAAATTGTGGTCCTTGATATGAAACTATGCTCCTCGGTGCTCCAAATTTTACCACAAGTATGTTCCAAAGGAAATTAGTAATTGTTTCTTCACTGGTATTTGTCAATGCCTGCACTTATGCCCACTTTTTCACATAGTCAGTAGACACAAGAATATATTCCTTTCCTTGTGAAGGAGGATTAAAGGGACCAAAAAAATCAAATCCCCATCTCTCAAATGGTTCAATTACTACTTGAGTTTGAAGAGGCATTTCATTGGTGAAAGTTGGTTGTCCCATCCTTTGACAAGGATCACACTGCTTGATATATCTCTTTACATCCTTGTGCATAGATGGCCAATAATAACCAGTGCCAAGTATCTTGTGAGTTGTTATTTTCATTGAATAGTTCCCTCCACTTGGTTCATTATGACATGCTCTGAGGATGTCAAATATTTCATCTTCTCTTACACACCTACGCAAAACAAGATCAGACCCACATTTAAATAACATTCCATTTAACCATTTGAATTGTGCACTAGTTTTGATTAACTTCTTTATTTGCTTCTTAGTGAAAGGAGGAAACGTCCTTGTTGCGAGATAATTTTCCATATCAGCAAACCATGGTGTACTTGCTAAGATAGAAAATAGTTTTTCATCTGGAAATCTATCCTTGACTAGATCTTACTCCCCTGTAATGGTTAGTCTTGACAAAAAATCAGCTACCACAATAGATTTACCTAGATTGTCCACAATGGTAATATCAAATTCTTGCAAAAGTAATAACCATATAATTACTCTTCCTCCAACCACTAGTTTTTTCATTAGATATTTAATTGTTGAATGATCTATGTGTACAAATATCTTGTAACCTATAATGTAATGTCTGAATTTATTGATTGCATAAATCACAGCAAGAAATTGTTTTTCAGTGGTGGTGTAATTATTTTCAGTGGGAATAAGATTCTTACTAAGATAATAAATAGCATACATTTTTCCTTCTTCATCTTTCTGTCCCAAAACTACACCAATGGAATTATTTTAAGCATCTGTTTGGATGTGAAATGGATTTTCCCAATTAGGTCCTCTCAATATTGGAGCATTGATTTAATTTTCTTTAATTTCTTCAAAATCATGCTGACACTTTTCATCCCAAATAAATTCACAGTCCTTGGTTAGAAAATTAAACATGGGGGCATAAATTTTAATGAAATATTTTATAAAGCACCTATAGTACCAAACATGTCCTAGAAATGACTTGATATCTGTGGGGGTCTGAGGAATAGGTAAATCTGAAATGATCCTAATTTTGTTTTGATCAACCTGAATTCCTCTTTTTGAAATATGGTGTCCTAATACAATCCCCTCATCAACCATCATTAAACACTTTTCATCACTAAGAGACAGATTTTGTTGTTCACATATTATTAACACTCTATCAATATTTCTCAAAGCATCATCAAATATATCTCTGTGTACAGTGAAGTCATCCATATATACCTCAACACAATCATTTGTTAGATCAGAAAAGATTACAAGTACAGCTCTCTGGAAAGTTGTAGGATCATTTCATAAGCCAAATGGTAAAACCCTATAGGAAAATTTACCCCATGGACATGTAAATGTAGTTTTGTCCTGATCTTCAGCAACAACTCTAATTTGATTGTATCCTCTAAAGCCATCCAAGAAGGAAAAGTATTGTTTACCTGAAAGGTTGTCTAGGACTTGATCTATGAATGGTAAGGGAAAATAATCTCTCAGTGTGGCTTTGTTCAATTCCTTATAGTCAACACATATTCTCCATTTTATATTCTTTTTAGGAACAATTACAAGAGGAGATACCCACTGACTATCTAAAATAGGGTAGATAAAACCTACTTGTAATAGTTTTTCAATTTCTTGTTTGACTATATCCCTTAAGGCTGGGTTAATCCTTCTCTGAGGATGCCTAAATGGTTTAACATTTTCAATATATATGTGATGAGTACAGATACTTGGGTGAATCCCCTTCATGTCTTTATAATCCCAAGAAAAAGATTTAGTATGATTTTTTAAAACATCAAAGAGTTTAGCTTCTTCATCATCCTTCAACCAGCTATTAATGTTCAAATTTTTACCAACTTGAATCTCAACATGCTTGGTTCCAATGTGTGATGAACTGATTTGTTGAAAGTGTTCCATTAAATTATTTAGTGGAAATGCATGTGGTAACAACATATGGTATGTAGTAACATCTCCAAAATTTCCTTGAGACAAAATGATAGAAAAAGGACAGTAATGAGAATTATGATACTTATCTATTTGCAAGCCAAAATCTTTATCACTGCTACTTTATAGAAATTATTCACCACTCCCTAATGTATTTGAAACTAAAGCTATTGATTCTTCCTCTCCCCATGAGAAATCTCATTCCTCTAGAGTGAAATTATTTCCAATCACAGAGAACTGCTGTTGTCGAGGTTCTGAAACTTCATGTGGTGGTTCCGAAACTAAATGTGGTGGTTCTAGAAATAAATCCGTAGCTTCTAGAACTAAGTTATAGGTTCCAGAGCCATAGTCACAAGTTCTGAACCTATATCTAATTGCTTTGAGGAAAGCTGGTGCTCATCCAATGGTGGATTAATCATCTCTTCAACTTCTCTTACATGATCCTGCAATGTGATCATAGCCAAAGAAGATAATTTTTTCTTATTAGTATCAGTAGAATCAACCCATAATTGTTCATGATTGTCAGTAAAAAGTCATGTGGAATGATATAAGGAAATTTTCTTAGAGTTCTTACCATTCGAGATTGTTATATCACCTGACCTACAATCGATTATGGTAGCAACTATAGCTAACCATGGTCTACCCAAAATAATGGGATAACCCAATGTTTTACCTTTTGCCTGCAGCATAAGGAAGTCAACTGGATATTCCAATGAATCCACTATAATCGTCACGTCTTCAATAATCCCTTCTATTTTTGCAACAGACTGATCTGCCATCTACAATATGGTATTAGTAGGTTGTATAACCATTAATGGTAATGTTTTCAGAGTATCCACTATCATTACATTGATATTCACTCCCAAATATACCAAAACATTATGTATATCCTTATTCCCTATAGAGACATAAATAATAGGACTTCCAGGATCTCTATATTTGGGAAGTAAAAGCTTTCCTGTTAATAAATCAATAAATTTCCCATCTACTTTGATGGTCTTGGGGTAATGTTTCTTCCTTCCAGGCTTTTTCAAACATAACATTTTGATTAATTTGGTCAATTCGGGAATGTCCTATTATTGCTTGTAATAGTGGTATTTCAATATTCAATTTCCTTAGTTCCTGTACCAATTCAGACTCCTTAGTTTCTATAGCTTCTTTAAATTTATCTGGAAATGGAGTCTTAGTAGTGTTGTTATTTGGCTCCTTTTCTATATCCTCTTTTGGAAAAATACTAGGGATTTCATTTTCTTCTATCATTTTAGCAAGTATAACACGTGGAGTACTAATTATTTTTCCAGATCTAGTTTGAATATCCTTACAATCCATGGCATGTAAATCAACTGATTTTTCTGGTTATGTTCCATAAATAAGATTTAGTTTTTTTGTTTCTTAGGTTTGTTACTGGTTGTGCTGGTATTTATGTTTGGACTACAATATCAGTTTGTGAATTCTGATTAAGGGATCACATGATGGTCTATTGATTATGATTTGGATATGTTCTTCCTTGAGCATAATTACTAGGGTTCCATCTAGGTTGTGACCAAGCATAAGGATTTCCTTGAGTAGCCCATGGTTTTTGATGTCCCTGAGCATACCAAGCTTGACTTGCCCAATCTTGAGGGTTCCATGTTGGTTGAGGTACCCTAAGGTGGTTTGTCCCCAATTTTGTAGTACTGTTTGAGAAACCCTATGACATTGTTCAGGGATTAGGAACTGATGTTGGCATAAAATTCCCTTGGTTAGGTTGTCTCTGAAAAAAATTCAATTCTTCTGTTGTGGATGATGTACTATTTTTTTAAGTTGATTATTTATTACCGGAAAAAGAAAATAAACATCAGTATCATGTTCTTTAGATTCATAGATAAGTCACATTTCTATTTTATCCAAAGGGACAATCTCATATTGCATGTTTCTTCCGGCATCTAGGACAATACATATTCAATGGTTCAGTTTTGGCATTTGCTTTAGCTTGTAATCCATCCATAGTAGAGGTTAATTGAACTAAAATGTATGTTTTAAAATTTTCTAACTCATCCATTAGTTTGTTCATATATGGATTCAGACTTTTCACTGATTTTCCTTTTCTAGATCCACCCCCTTGTTCTAGAATAGCTTCTACAAATCTCCTTAATTTCATTCATTCTTAACTGATCAATGTCTCCACCTCCTATCAACTTAAGGGCTTCCGTATATTCGTCATCTAAACCTTTAAGCAAAAATGTTTTACTTACCTCCTCTTGAAGTACAAATCCACATCTTTTTTTCACAAGAGGAATCTGTCTAAATAGTCTTCTATATTTTCATCTTCCTGTTAGTGCAAAATCACAGCACCCCTGGACGCACATCAGGCTTCTAGGTTGATGTTCAGGCATCCAGTGTGATTGCACAACATGGAAACCTCTCTCCAAGCGTGAGACTTGTAAAACCGAGAGAGGAATCTCCAAAGAAGGCTGGTTCCTACCCCTAAACTACCTGCCACAAGCTATTCCAGTGCAGGCAAGCTAATCTAATCCTAATCTAACCATGCCAAGGAGACAGAGAGAGAGAGAGGGGAAGAACAGCAAAAGCCTACACTAAAACGGTGATACACCAGAGAAGGAGAACGTTGAACATCTATCAAAACTACCATGGGACAAAGAGAGGTGAGCCATTGGGAAGGATGGACAGAAACATCACAACCCCAAGGATAGATTTCACACAGAAAATGTCCCAAAACTCCATGAACACAGCTCCAGACCTTAAATGAACATTCAAACATGCACAGACACCTGCAATGAAGAGAGGCAAGAAGAAGACAAGCAAAAATGAGAGAGGATGGACAAATGCATCACAAAACACGTTTTGTTGCTTCAGAAGTTTGCACAGAACATCATTCCATTAGTAAAAGGCAAAAATGCCATTACAGAGCAGGGAGGAGGTTCGAACTCCATTTTTAAACCCTAGAGAAGAAAGAAGGGAGGCTGAGCAGAAAGGAATGAAAACTTTTTTTTTTTAAATGAGCCCAAATCTGGCTCTTTTACATGCATGGGTCGAGACCAGGGGATAGAAAACGTGGGAAACGTGCAAGCCCCATTCATCATTGACTGCAGATGCATTAAATCAGCATGGAGGATCTTACCAACCCAACCCTGTCACTTTGAGTGATTTGGAAGAAGAATGTGACCCATTTGTATTAATTTGGCCGCTTAAAATGTCATTCTGGCCGTTGCAGAAGAAGACTGCGACCTATTAGCATTAAAACAGGTTGTTGAAGGTCGTTCTGGCCATTACCACACGTCAGACGCTGTTCTCAATTTCTCTCTTCATACTGCACCAAAACTTGAGATTGATCCTAGAATCTATGTATAGCATCTCAAAGCTTTCCGTTGATATAAAAAACGTGGAAATCCGAGCTCTGGATCAAAAGATATGGCGATCTGAAGATTTAGGGCACGGAACAGATCAAAACGAATTTTAAAATATTTTCCCGCGCACTGCCACTTGGATGCCACGTGGCACCTGCTGATTTGCTGAATAATTCTCTCTCCTCTGGTTTCGGCGGGCTGTCTCCTGAATTTTGACTTTTGGTGCTCTTGGAACATTTTCCACATTTTTTCCCATGCCCCGCCACTAGGGATACGTGGCATGCATTGGTTGGTTGACGAACCTGTCGGGTCTTCCTTCACTTTTACCCTTTTTGGCTTAGATTTGGCCAAACTTTCCAACTCCTCCCCGAGCTCTGCACTTCTATGCTCCATTGGACACGTGTCCAATTTCTATTGGCTCGGGCCAGCGCTTCAAACCTTGCCCTTTGACCTTCTGGCTTCTCTTGATGACACGTGGCAATTTCTCAATGGTTCTCGGGCCTGCCGGGTCTTCCGCGTACTTCGCGTCCATCCGTCCCGGACGTCCCAGTGCTACTGGGACAAAAACCTCTGATCCACCCGAAATGGGCTTCCTTGTCCCTCATTGGCCAAAGACACGTGGCACCTTTTGATTGGCTTTCGGCTCCTTCGGCTTCTTCGCGTATTTTGGGTCTTTTGTCCTGGACGTCCTATTTTGATTTTGGACCTTTGGGACAATTTCGGCCGGTCTCGGCCGGTTCGGGTATTTCTGGCCCGCTTGTCCCAATTGCTTTTGGGTTCCTTGTGCTGATTTCACGTGAACCGGCCGGTTCGGGCATTTCACGTCCATTTGTCCCACTCGTCCCGAACTGTCCCTCTCAGCAGTTAGTCGATTTTCTCTCTCGGTCGAACCGGCATTTGACGCCCGCCACGTACTTTTGTCCCATTTGTCCCAACTTGTGCTGGACTGGGACCTAGCCGATTTTCACAAATTTTTCCTGGCCCGAACTACTTGCTTTCTGCAACCTTCTCTGCACTTTCTCATAGCTTGTTCCTTTTTTCCTCGGCCAGGGGAGTTAGAAAATTACCTGAAGGGACCCTGCAAGCCTGATTTTTGCTCTGAATCAATCAATTTTCCTGGGACCTGAGAATCTAATGCATGTTATCGAATTTTACCCAAGGGGGGGTGAAATTTTGATAACACTTCCTCCTACTTGATTTTGAAGAATTCTTTCTTCCTATTTCTCCCTCTACAATAATCTTAGTATTTGTCTAGGAAGGAAGTCCCCATTTGTGCCCAAGTGCTAATAGAGTTGGATGGTAATCCCGTGAACCACCTAATTTTTGCATCCTTTAGAGTGGATGGAAACAACTTGAGTGTTTTATTATCTATTTTATAATCATAGGTCTGAGATAGTACCTTGAACTCAAATAGAAATAGGTCAGGATATTCAGATGACATCCCTCTAAATGTGGGTATATGTGTAGGTGATATATTTTTCATTGATCTATCATCATCTCCCAATTGGATTGGATAAGTAAAGGTCCTATCAGGTACTCTTTTAACTTTTCATGCCATTTTAAAAATATTTTCTGAATTTTCCTCCCAATCAATGTGGTATGTGGTATGCCTTGGGGAAGGAGAAAAATCAGGAGTATGAGGTTGACTACTCAATTGAGAATCAAAACTTTCCCTAAATGGATCTTGTGTAATAAGCCTTTTCCTAAAATTTCCACTTCCTTTAGGTGACTAATCTAAGAATTCTAAAGGTGGAAATTGTGTTTCTTGTATGACAGGGTATGATGGTGCCTCTAATTCTTGATCAATTTCCTTATTTGGACTAGAGGATGTTGTGAATTATTGTGAAGATGTTCTTTGGAGGAATCTACCCTTTGAGTCTCTTGGTTTACTCATATATTTTTATGATATAGTAGGGAAGATCCTTCAACTACTATATGTATGATTGTTGCTCTTGCTAACACTTAATTATAAAATTCTAACTAGTGGTCCCCATAAATGGCACCAAAAATGATGGGTGTCGTTATTCCCTTCATTTAATCAAATTCTTGTTGATGTCATATTAAACTAGGGGTGTGTTTAAAGCTATATGCAACAAGATTAATCCTATTGATTTAGTAGTTGACTGTAGTTGTTTTTATATTTTTTGGGGGAATCTTTCAATGTCTTAAGGACTTCTTGGTAAAACCTTATTTAAATCATACTATGAAAACTTTGCTGAAAGGAAGCACACTGAAAGCTTTGCTGAAAAGAAACACACTTTGTAGAATGGAAATAAACACAGTTGCTTTTGGAAATAAATACACTCAACTTAGAATGCTTGAAAATGATTGCAAGGAAAATAAGAATCTGTCTAGACACCTGCAGGGACAAGTATACAAAAAAGTTTAACTAGAAGAATTAAAGAAATACAGAATTGACAGATCTAAACTATTTTCTTAAGAAATATAAATACCAAATAAATGAATATCCTGGTCCTTAGGGGAGTGGGCCCTTTCTCCTCCTCAAATCAAGATTTAACAACTCAAAATTCTCTCAAACAGGAATGCCTATTTTATTAATAAAACATTCGGTATTACAAAATGTACTGGATCTATGTACTTAGTCTATATATCTCCTCTTTTTCTATCTCTATTTCATATTATATCTATATTTATCTATCTACTGTAGGTATGCTTATATATACATTTACAATCATAGGTCTCTCTATGATTCTGATGAAATCGAATCATGCCCAGAATAGATGCTGAATCAGGTTATGGCTGATCAGAATGTTGTGAGATAAATATCCCTGGATCTGTGTTTCGAGATCTTCTCATCCTTTCCTGATTGAAAGGGTCATTGATGTAGAATCTCTAGATGTGGTTAAAGTAGATAAAATTCCATCAGTTTTGGAACTTCAGAGAAGTTCCAAAACCATAGGAAATCATTGAGGATAAAAACCATGAGAGTTCCAAAGCTATACCCAGGAGTTCCAGAACTAAGTCCAAAAATTCTGGAAGTAAATATTGGAGTTTCATAACTAAGTAAAAAAGTTCTAGAAATAGATGATGAATGTGTAATGGAGATCTAGAACTAATATGTGTTGGAACAGATGCTACCGAAAACATATTTAATTCTACATACTTCATTTCTTTGACTGATTAGACCTGCTTTATTACAAAACTAAATTTCAAATGCGCACTTCATTAGGAATTTCAGAGATTTTAACATTAGAATCACAATCAATCAAAAGACTGACAATTACATCCTAACTCATATCAGATCAAATAAAAGTCACAAAATGCAATCAAAATTAATAAAAAGGAGAGTATGATGAGATCATATATTATACATTAATCGGGCATAGTTTGGCCTCATCAATCATATTGCCAAAGATCAATATCATCGATCCTTATTAAAACTATAAGTATATAACAAAATTAGAATGACATGAAAATCCATACTACGAACAATTTTCCATTGTTGAAAACAACAAATCAATGCAAAACGTAAAAATAAATGCAATACAAGAAGGAAACAAGCTCATGTAACAGGGAAACAAGTAGAAACACACATACTTAAACCAAAAATGCTCAATATTGTTGCACAAATGTATTTTTTATCAAGCTAAAAATACCTGATATAGCCTAGAATTTACCAGATAACACCCTAGACACGCTGGCACATCACTCAATCTATACTAAGCACTCACCCAAAGCTTGCAAAGGTACCAAGTCCCCCTTTATGGTTGCATTAGTAGGATGTTATCGTGATGAAGGTAGAAACATATAGATCCATAAGTGACAATCCTATTTTTAGCTCATCTCCATGAAAAATTCTTTGATTTGTTCCTCCGAAGATAGATGATGTGTGGCGCACACATCTCTGCATTGTTGGTGTGTTCCGTACACCATCTCCAAAAATAATTCTTCATGCTCAAAATCGAATAAGTACCTAATGTTGAAATTTCCCTCCACACACGGGTTCTTCCTTTCCATTCGTGCCCTTAAACCTAGCCTGTTTTCCCACATGGAATTCTTGTGTTATTTCTATCAAGTTATTTTTTATCAGCATTACCCCACACTAATCTCATTGTCTCCCCGACAATGGGTATATTCAAAAATTGAAGTAAAGAATTTTGAATGGAAAGAATAAGAAAGAATGTAGATGAAGAAAGAATGTTTTATGAGGCTGCCTCCATTGTATCAGTTTGAAGGATCAACTCTAGATACTCTTCCTTTATTGTGGCATCTAAAGCCTACCACTCAGTGAATGCTTTCTCTACCTACTCTAGTACATCCACAATATTAGACTCTAGTTCATCTTAGGTATATTCACCTTTTTCATTTTGCAATACCAATATAATGTTGGACATTGTAGTATGTTGTCATTCTAGAGCATCCATATTTTGTGTGATGAGTTTCCCAAGCTCATCTAATAATTCCTTGTGTGGCTCTTTTGATACTACTAGGGCCTTGCACTTTTGCTTTACAAGTTTCAAGCACTCTACTCGGCCTAAGGTATCATCCTTCATAGCCTTCTAGAGTTGTGCATATATTTAAGGCATGATCCACATTCTTCAATTCATCTTAGAGCACTTGTAGTAAGCCTTCGCATGATGAAATCTTTCTGGCTACTACAGCCTTAGCCTTTTCTACCTCTTTGTCAAGATTCCTTTGTGTTGGCATGCACAGGGGTTCATCTTTAAGCACCAGGTCCACCAACTTTACTACATAGTGTATCACTGAGGGAAACATCTGTGGTACCTTGGGCTCTAAGTGTGGCCTAGATCTTATGACATTATCTCCAATATCCTCTGCGATGCTAATAAATACTTCTTTATTCTTCTATGATAAGTCCCTCTCTTGGGTTAGGCGCGCTATCACTACATCTTTCATCTTTAAATCCTCATGCAGTGCTCTGATTGTTGTGGCCTTGTCCACATTTCTTCTTGCAAATTTAGTAGAAACCTTCACCAATGTGTTGCGAACCTGCTCATCTGACATGACAGTAGGCTTTATTGTCAGATGTCTAGCTTGGAGTGCCTTCTTCAGCCATCTCAAAATGCATGACTCTTCACATACATCAAAGTCAGGATCATCCATGATGGTATGCATTGACCATGAGAGTTGCTTTCGAGTGCGCACAGTCACCATATCCGCATCCATTAGTTCCCAGCCAAATAAATCCATTTGTTCTATAGTTCTTTAGAACCATGCACAGATAATTTTTCCACTATCCTCTACATAGACAATGATTGGTGAACTGTGTTCCCCACTCATTCTCTTCGATTACGGTCCCTTGGGAATTGTAGCTTTAAGGTTAGGAGTTTATCTTGTTACACCTTGAGTAGACACATGCACGGATACAGAGGTTTCCTTCTCTCGTTCTTCTTCATCCTTCATCTCTTCATCTTTCTGCTCTTCCTCGTTCTATGGCTCATCTTCTTTCTCAAATGGGGTAGGAGATACACACTCGCTCTCCCCTGATTCCTCCACCTCTTCATCTAACTTCAACTTTCTTCTCCTTTTTGGCTCAGCGGTCTCCTTGTGTGGAGAGATATGAGGTGATTTCCTTACCATATGTGGGGTTCGACCTTGAGTTCTTATGCATTTGAATACTCTCTTAAATCTATGCTCCCCCTGCTCAACCTCTATATCTTCCTTTTCATCTTATCCCTGAGGTGGAGTGGTCATGCGCTGTAACTCTTCTATGTCATATAGTTGCTTTCTTCTGCACTCCAAGCCTCCATTATCTTCACGCTCCTCTTCTTCATCCTCTACTTCAACAGTTTCTATTAGCCTTTACATGGGTATGTTTTCCATTGTGTGCTTACCCTTCGGTGTCCTTGGGAGCATGAATTCATTCTCCACATACTTATTGTTCTCCATCTTGGGCTTTAGCTAAAGATATACTAATGTTTCCCCTACATTTTCTACAACCATACTTATTGGCTTCATATTCAACACCTCTGAAAAGAGGTTCTCATCAGAGACACTTCTCCCTGGATACACATACTTCTTCCTCAATGTGTGCTAGTCACAATCTACCTTATTTGCATTGAATACCATTCGGCGCGTGTTTATGAATTTATGAACAGGTGATTGGAAATACCTTATAGTGAATGCATAAGGCAATTTATGCCAAGGGCTCTAGACTCCATCTCTCATTGGGAAGCACACAATGTAGAAATGATGATATACAACAAACAAGACTTGTTTCCCCATTACCAATGGTAGGTCCTTTAGGATGCACCACTCTTCTCTAAATGCCACGTGGGGCCTGTCATACCATTTCTCTACCCTATGCTTGACGTCATCTATTATGGCCCCTTTACATAAGTACTCGTTGAACCTTTCAACTGGCGACTTATTCTCCATGGGGTATTCCCATACCTTTTCCTTAGGCCCGTCTGGTACTCAAACTTCCATCAATACTAGTGATAATAGAATAGCCCCAAATCTAATCTTTCCTCACGTGCATGCTTCCTTGATTATCTACTCTACAATGTAGCCTCCAATATTGTAGACTACTCCTTCTGACATTTCCACGCAACATGTAACCACATAGTATTTACCTGTGACCACCACTCTTGATCGTTCAACTTTGTAACATGGTTTTTTACTGCTTGCACAACCAGCTAGTTCTTCAATTTTTCTATATCCATACCACATGGACCCTTCAGGTACCCCAAATCCTATCTGGTATTTAAGATCATGGTTTCATCTGTGAGATCATTCTTTATATCCTCCCTTGTGGCCTTCAAACCTATCACTAATGAGATAAGTGCAGATGAGATTCTAACTCTGGGTCCTACAAATTAGAAGAAGTCCTCATGCACTCTGCTCATGAGCCAATAGTACAAGGGCTCATACTTCCCAAAATATGGAAGCTCATTAAATTGGTAGACCCTAATTTTCTCCAGAAACTTCTCACCTACATCGTCATAAATCAGAATATCATCTTCCGTACATTTGTATGTCCTCCTAGTGAGAAAGGAATCAAGCTCCTTGTTCTCTGAATTCCTATGATTGTATTTGCTTACTTTTCTCTTTCTAATGTGTGAATCCTATTCCTGATGAACACTGACTCCTTCTGGATATTGCATTTCTGTAAAATTGCTTTCAGGTGCCATCTCTTCCTCCTCAACGACCACCTTCTTCTTTCCTTTTTCTCCTGCTGTAGGTACCTTCTTGGGTGCCATTTTTACCTTGTAATCATCTTCTCTTTAACTCTACAATTTGTGAATCAAACCCTAGCTTGATTCAATCATGCCCTAAGTGGAAAATTTGTGCCCTAACTCCTCTCTGTCACCTTTCTTCACTCAAACCCTTCACCACTAGGGATGCAAGCTTCTTTTTACACAGATCTATTTGTCACACTTGGTTCCACACCCTTTCACACTTTAACCCAATCACTTGGCTCTCCACACTTAGATCTTTCCTTAAATACTCCTAGTCACAACAGTAAAAAATGAATTCGCATCTCATCCCTATATAATTTTCAAATTTTTATACATTTATTACTCCTTCACCTACCAAGTATAATCTCATTCATTGACCAAATTTGTTCATTCCACGTTGTACATCTTAGTGCCTCAGGTATAACCTTCTAGTGTGCCTTCCTACCCTATTGTCACAAACTTCTCTTTAGCACATGCCCTTGTGCCCGAGTACCTCATCATGGTACCTTATCGTGGTAGTTATCATGGACTCTTCTTACCTCATGTTATATTGTCCCTTCATTCATCTCCATCCTTGGTCACTTTTGATAAGAAATCTTCTTTTGACTTAAAGCACACCCATAACAACTTATTCCTTTCACCTTTTGATTCCCACAGTCTTGTTCTTGGATAACTACAGCCACCCCACACTAAAATTATGTGCATTCCTCTACACATAAACATTCTTCACATAGTAATCAACTTCATGCATGTAACCGCACTTAATACACAATAAAAAAAAATGAAATTGAGAAAGCATAGCGACAATGAAGGAAATACATAATGGAAACCTAATATAAATGGCAATGTTACCTTATTACAAACACCAAGAAGACGTATTTTTAATAGGGCTTCAGCCTACTCCAGTTAAAGTAACCAGGTAGTCGTGTTCCATCAAGTTCTTCTAACTAACAAGCACCTGATTCAAGTATGTAATACTTCATCTCTGCCTAACTTGTATAGGTCACCACTAATCAATATGAATGGTGCCACACATATAGCAAGTTGTTTCTTTTCTAATGCCTTCATTCCTTCTAGTGTCACACCAGTCCATAGAAAGACAACAATGTCTTCTAATTCTGATGGTGCATGGTGTAACCTATATAACTGTGCATCTAGCATGGTTTCTTAAATTGTTTGTGCTTCCTCTCCTGATTTAATTCTAGATAAGTGGTCTAGTCATGAGTTACTCTTCCCTGGCTTCACCACAACTATGAAATCAAACTCTTGAAATAGGAGTACCCATCTACAGATGCACCCTTGTAATATGGGTTTTTTCACCAAATACTTCAATGCCATGTGATCTGTATAGAATAAAAATGGTATAGCTAGCAAATATTGTCAAAAATTGTGCAATGCATAGATCATGGACAAAGCTTTACACTCTGTAGTCATATAATTTTGTTCAGCAAGAGTCAACTTCCTACTAACAAAGTAGATAGGATGATCAACAATACCATCTCTAGGTTGAGCTAACATAGCGCTAATGGCCATGCCAAAGGTGTCCACATGTACATGAAATGATTTTTCCCATAAGGGAAAATGTAGGATAGGCGCGGTATTAAGTTTCTCTTTTAATTTTTCAAACGCGCACTACTGTGATTCTCCCTAATAGAATGTACCTTTTCCTTTTAGTAAATCCTCTAGAGGTGCAGAAATTTTGGCATATCTTTGTGACCTAAAAATATATGCACCTCACTCTGACTGGTAGGTGCTTCCAACCCTAAAATGACTGCAACCTTAGCTAGATCAATAAGCAATCCCTCCTTATAGATTATGTGTCCTAACTGTATTCCAAAAGGTGTAGCAAATATGAACTTCTTGATGTTCAAAGAGATACTCAATTGTCTACACTGGTCAAAAATCAAGTGTAGATTGTCATAGTGGTCCTTAATAAGCCCATATATTGTCCAATCATCGAGGTAGACCTGTAAGAAGTTGTGAATAAAATATTTGAATGCCTGAAAAACTATTCATGAGAATATAGTAGGCACATTTTTCAATCCAAAAGGCATCACAGTATAGGAAAAACTGCCCCATTCTGTAGTAAAAGTTGTCTTTTCTTGATCCTCCTAAGCAATCCTAGCCTGATGATACCCAGAAAACCCATCTGTAAAGGAATAGATTTCACACCATACAACTCCCTCTAGTATTTCCTCAGTAAATGACGTAGAGAATGGGTCTATTACAAATTTGGCATTTAGCTCCTGTAGTCCACACATATTCAAATTCTATCATCTTTATTGATACTGATCACCATTGGACTAACCCATTCTAACTTAATCCAAAGGTCGAATGATTCCAGACTTCAACATTTTATCAATTTCTTCTTTTACATTTTTGCGCAAATTAGGATTGTCTATGTAAGGTCTCTTTCTCATTGGACATGCACCTTAAGTTTTATCTTCATTTCCTCAAGTGATTTATGCACACCTTTAAGTTCATGATTCCCTCAAGGGAATAAGTCCTGGTAATCCTGTAGTAACTCAATAATCTTTTCCACCTCCAATTCTGACCAGTAGTCTCCAATTATCACCTCCTTAGGATCATCCTCTGTTCCTATATGGACCTTCTTTTTCTTCATGGGTTCCTGATAGGCATGTGTATCCTTTTCTGTGTTATCCAAGACCTCATGTACCCCTTGTGAATGTTTAATATCCAGGTTCTCAACTTCCTCATCATCCACAATGTAAACCATCTTTCCTATTTCTTTCTCAAGACATGCTCCTTCAAGCAATATGAATTCTTCTCCTTCTTCTTCAAAACGTGCACCTGATTCTATCTCGCCAAATAATTCATGTATGAGTTCCTCTGCCTTTTCACTATCTCCCATGGTTAACCGCTTAACAAATTTTAATGCCTCTTCTATTGGAGGTTGGGAAGAAAAGTAGTCAAAGGTCTGGATCATTCTTATAGTCAAATTTTTCCAATTCCCATTCTCTCGGTGTAGTTTGGCATATACATACCAGGAGCATATGCATCCTTGTAGAGTAGAGTACAATCTATGCATCCAGAGTGACGGTAGTAATGCTTCCTATCCCGTTGTCTAGATTCTCTCATACTTCTGAATGTGACACCGAGCAAATTGATCACCATTATAAGTGTAAATCTGTGTAGGTGCATAGCTCCTTACAAATCTAGTAGATAAGGCAACTCTGATCTCATTCCATTCCATAAGATTATCTTTATGAACTACCCACCAGTGCATTGTTGTCCCATACAAGACATATGCTAACATGTCTCTTCTCCTGACCTGGTGTATCCAATGTGCCTCCATGTCTTGTAAGAATACAGGAAGATCTTTTGCTCATGTATACCAAGGTATTGTGCCACCTATCCATCGAATAGAATGAAGTCCATTCTTGTGAGTAACCACACTTTTTACCTCACATCCTACTAGTTCATATGTACCATGAGCCCAATTGTCACACAAAATACTCATGGTATCACTAATAGAGTGAGAATCCTCCCACTGTAGGATGCCTTCCTTTGATGGCTCATTGACCTCTGGGTCCTGAATATCACATACATAGATTTTGTGTAAGTCCTCCTCACTTAGAGGCTCAACATATGGTGTATACTTCCCATCTATCAAAGGTATCATAACCCTTTCCTCCTTGTTCTCAAAGCTGATATAACCCTTATTGAATCTCAAGTCAGCATTATTTGCATAACACCAAGGTCATCTAAGTAGGGATGGAAAACTATCTACTTCTGCAAGTGCTAATACCTCAAAATCCCCAATGAATTGGCCCCTTGTACGGTTATATATGCATCCTTAAAAACTCCTATAGGAGTGGCCTTAGTTCTGTTTTCCATAAAAAAACACATTAGACAATGGTTGCAATGGAGGCCTCCCAATTTGTACCCATGCATCTAATGTAAGCACATTCACTTCCGTACCTGTGTCAATCAAAATATTGCTCAACAGTCATCCATCTACAACAACATTCAGAGTGATCTCCTTATCATAGTCAATGTTATCGGGGGGAAGATTCACATGCATGATCTATCAGCCAGTTGCAACAGAACCAATGATGCATCCTAGAATTTACCAAATAATACCCCAGATGAGTTGGAACATCAATCTTCCTAGACTGAGTGCTCACTCAAAGTACAAAAAGGTAATAGGTTCCTCTTTAGGGTTGTTGTAGCAGGATGTTAGCATGATGAAGGTAGAAACATATAGATCCATAACTAATTCCTCATTAGACAAGGCATTTCATAATCATATCTAAGAAAGAACAAGCTTAAACAATAATCATGATTGAATCAAGAACATTCAACCAATAACATCTATCTATTAATAACCACAAAAGCTCCTTACAATAATAACATTCTATACTAATGCGTGCATGGATCTGATATAGTAATCAAGTCATATTCACATATCTCTCTTCTCTATCTCTGTATATCTATATATCTCTCACTAAGTGCTTCTCGTCATTTATATAGGGTGGGGACTTTCCCTTCACCACTTATGTAATCCAAAATGTGCCAAATACTATTAATAGCCATGCTCCGTTTATAGGCATAGCCACCCATGTAATTGTTCTATCTATAGACCTCTTACAAACTAACTGAAGTGATAATCATATTCTTAGCTTGTCTCCATGTAAACCACTTTGATCTGATCCTCCAAAGATACACAATACGTGACATGCACGTCTCTGTATTGTTGGTGTGTTCCGCACGCCATCTCTAAAAATAGGTCTTCATACTCAAAATCAACTAAGTCCTAAATGTTGAACTTGTCCTCTGCACATGGGTTCTTCCTATCCATTCGCACCCTTAAACCTAGCTTGTTTTCCCACACGGAATTCTTGTGTGAGTTCTGTCAAGTGTTCTCTGATCAACAATACCAAATGTTCGTGATTGAAAAAAAGGGTTAAAAATGATGCCCCGGGAAAGAAAATATGTGAGGGAAAGTGGTTGAGGATGCATTGGTCTAATGATAAAGCATTGTGCACAAAGAAATAGTATCAGGAAACTAAATGTGCCTCAAAATACCGACAAATCAAGTAAGCTAGCTTTGTAAATGGTTGTAAAATTGATGGTCCATGAGTCATGTGGTTTAAAAACACGTTAAGATTCCAACAAGATATGGGAGAAGCACCATGCATGAGACACGAGTTTCAGTCATTTTGGGTTGTTTACCTATATTTGTAAATTTTACAATTTTTAGGATTTATAACTTATTTTTATTTTTTTGAGTTTTGACAAATTATTTTAATTTTTATACATTTTTGTGTATTTTAGATTTTTAGATTTTGAGATTTTAAACATAGAATAATTTGGAAGAATCAGAAAGAGTCTCCTAGGAGTGAAAGAAATGTCCCATGGAGAAGAAAGAATCACTAGGTCACAGGTACTGCCCTAGTGTAAGGAAAAATTAATAAAATAATTATTTAATAAAAATAATTATTTGAGGATTTTGTAGAAGAAGTGATATCACCTAGTAGCAATAAAATTGTCCTAGTGAGAAGAATCGAGTGCTAGGTGGAAAATAAAGCCTTAACACGACAAAAAAATAAATAAAATAAATATTTAATAAAAATAATCATTCAAGGTGAGTAGAAGAAGGGTTAGAATGAGAATGGTGGTCAAAACATGCCCCTAAGGCATCATGGCAAGTGAAAACATATAATTATACCCCACATGAGGGGGGGGGGGGGGTAAATCATTATGATCAATTCATTTGTTATGAAACTTTGTCGAAAGTTACTGCGAGACCTCTGAGAGTGACGAAGATGATGGTGAGAGCATGATCCCACAGAAGATGCACCAAATGAGTGCGGGAGTATGTTCATCATGCAAATAATGGCCCCTTTGTGAGTAACATAATCTTACTTGACTT
>CM034151.1:79873515-79907240 GCA_019776745.2 Taxus chinensis
AAATGGCAACGTAATAACCATGGATTTTGTACAAGGACTACCTATGTCTAGGAAATAAACAGGATGTTATCCTGGTAGTTGTAGATTAAAACTGACCAAGGTAACTCATTTCACGTGGAAATCTTAAGGATGATTAACAAGTTGCTGGCCAAAAGATTCATAATGAAATTTTCAGGTTACATGGTGTACAGAACTGATTATATCTTACAGGGCAGATCCTAGAATGACGTCAAGGTTTTGGCAAAACATTAAACGCAGATCTGGAACGAAACTAAACTTCAGTCTGCTTACGGTCATCCGGAAAACGATGGACAAACGAGATGGTTAAATCAAGTGTTGGAAGGACATGTATTTCGAAATGTATTGATGGATCAACAGTATAAATGGGAAGAGTATCTTCCATTAGTTGATTTGCATACACATACTTATCACTCATCTCTCAAAATGGCACCATTTGAAGCAATTTATGGAAGAAAGTGAGACAGAAAGAACCCCTGTTAGTGGGGATAGTGTTGAGGATAGAGTGGTAATTGGACCAGAGATTATCACAAAAATGGAAAAAAAAAAAAAAAAAAAAAAAAAAAAAAACAAAAAAAAAAAAAAAAAAAAAAAAAAAAAAAAAACAAAAAAAAAAAAAAAAAACAGAAGTTAAGCTGATCGTGAACGACTAAAAGGAAGAAGAGATAGACAGAAGAGCTATGCTGACCTTAAAGGGTTGATAGAAAGTTTGAGCTGTGATAAGTTTTCTTCGTGTTAAACCAGACAAGAGTTTATAACTTGGCAAGGGCTTCAAGTTGTCACCTCGATTCGTTGGGACCTTTAGAAATTACAAAAATAATCAATCTATAGCTTATCGTTTAGCATGCCACTGCTTTATCTCGCATGCATGAGTTTCCTATTTCTTTGCTTAAGAAATCGTTTCAGATTTGCACCAGGTTTTAAATTGGAATTCATTGCAGGTCCAAGACCCAGGGAATAAGTCGTGTTTTAAACCCACACGGAGTGCCTGGGAAAACTCGCCAATTGCATTTAGAAATCGTGATATTCGCAATGTAAGTCCAGTGGGACTAGTTAGCGAGAAAGTGCAACTTGGCCGAACATCTGGAAGAGTGAAAATTGGTTTTCCTTCTCTTTTTCAAATAGAATGAAATCTGTTGAAAAAAACATACTGTTTGCAACTTATTGTTTTGTTTTTAAGTATTTATGAAAGCAGATGAAGGCAGGACTGATTCAGGTTGAATAAAATGTGTTGTGAATTGATTTCTGGAACTATTCAAATATGGAAGTAGTTTCACCTGTTTGGTACTAATAAAATTGGTTGAACTGAAGGTTAATTTATATGTAATTCATCGGGACGGATGAATCTTTTAGGAGGGAAGCATGTAACAACCCTGAACTGTTGTTACTTTCTCCTGACTACAAGTGTTTATATGTGATTGCTTGTAAAAGGTATGTGTTCCTCGATTAAGAAATCATGGCTTGCAGATGTACGTAAATTTCGTTGAGATTGTAGATCTTGATGAGTCATAATATGATTAGACTCTTTTATCTATTTGTATCTGACGTAATCTGATCTCAGTAAATGAATTTATAGAGTTAGTCATCTTTAATAAAGACCTAGGTCTGGATCAGTGGGAATTGATCCAAGTATTGCTTTTAAGTTTGTTCGTGAGAATTAAATCACCGTCCGTGAACAGGTTTGCAAGGTCTAGAAGCATTGAATAAGCTAGTCAGGATTATGAACTCGGCTGTCATGTAAAATGGATTGGTTCCCGATACGAAGTATATCTGGAAGGTCTCGATCATGGACCAGGTAATAATTCGGTTTCATATAAATCTGTAGCCTAAAGTCAGAAAAGGATTTAAACCCTCTGTTCAAGTAAGGTCATGAGTGGACAAGAGTCTTTTCTGAGAATGTACCGAATTGTTTATAAAACTAACGTGGAATTTATATGATTAGTAACTTGAGATCTAAACTGCCTAACCTACAGTGGTTATATAGTGTTAATCGAACTCTAGCCTAGGCTAAGTGTTGTAAAATGTCCTAAGATTAGAGCTATCTATGGTAATAGGGTTAGAATCGGTATTATCCTAAAGTCTAACCTAAGATACTAACCTAACTATGCTTCAAGAATGTAAAGGGGAATGGGCCTATGGCGGGGTGGCGAACCATGGGCGGAGGGCGTTTTCTATGTTATTAAAATGCATGCTATCAGATGAAGGACAGGTCTTCTCAGAGGTTTTTGGGACGGCTAACTTGTGCTGACGTGGAACTTCGCCAAAACTGAAATGGTACTATGAGATTTCACTTCGTCTGTCGGCCAACTTTGGCGTATCCCGGTGGCAGTGGAGTTTACGTGGGGAAAGTTGGTGTAAATGCATTCATGTTCTCCGGTAGATGAGCTCGTAACTCACGACGAAGGCATGCAAACAGGTGAAGTTGTTGGTTTTGTTGTGGCTTGTCGCTAATTTCGGGTTTCTCTCTGCCTGTTCACTGGTCGCTCACACCAGTCTCCTTGGAGTTTGCATGGCGAGTATGAGTATCTAGCTCTTTTGCTCTTTTTCTCTTGAAAGGAGATATATGATGCCATGGAGATAACAAAATTTTTGTTTCTCGCTCTAACTTGGAAAAGGAAAATGAATCCCGAGCTCTTCTAGTGGTCTATCCTTTCTTCTTCGAAATTTGAGCAAAAATCCAGGCATGTTTAGGTCCCTAACCTTTAAAATCTTGTTGTTTGTCAAGTGATTTCGATTAAACAAGCTATGTTTCAAGATGGATATTAAGGAATTAGATTTATTAAGCTATGGATGTCTTGTTGATTTTCTTGTACAGTAATCTCTTCTGGGTTCGAATTTTCATTACTATCCTTCTGATGGGTTTTTTATTTAAATATCGAACTGTGGCATTTTCTTTGTGTTTGCATTAATGGCTTAAATACAAACTATGTCCAATGTGGTGAATCTCGGGTACCTTGTTACGGCGTCACGAGCCCATTGTCGGTGTCATGTTAATGGGCATAGACCATTGTTAGGTTTGTCGATTTTTCTGGCGTCAATTATTTTTTGTGGAAACAGTCGGAAGGATATTGATGTAACCTTCTTTATTAGTTCATGTTTTTGGAATCTTTTGTAAGCTCTCTCGGGGTTTTGTGATCGATGGTAGTTATTGATCTATTTGGGTTTTGTTCTATCTTGAAGGTTGGTTGTGAATAACATCCTTCGGTGCTGACAGTTATCTTATTGCAACCCCTTTTGGCATTGTTTCCTTTTCAATTGGGGTAACGAGTATTTACCGTTATTGAATGCATTATGATGTATTATAGTATACTTGGAACGACTCTATAGAGTTAGTGAATGTTTGTAAAATGGATCATTTGAGGAAGTTATCATATGTTGATATTTGATGTTGGATATGTGTATTTTATTACAGAACTGCTCTGTGGAGTGCCTCTGAACAAATCATATACTATTGATCCACTGTATCTAGATATCGATACCTTCCCTTGTTTTGTTACTTCAATTGCGCGGTGGAATCTTGATAGAAGATAGCGGTCATGCGACTCTGATTATTTGCTTTTGGAATTTAAGTACTGATTCCCAGGTTTAACATTTCATGTCCCCTTAGTGTCAGCCTGTTTTGAGATTTTAGACGAGATTCCATTGAATTCTTTGTCTGAATCGGTATTTGATTGCTACACTTGGTTTTTGTCGAATTGCTTACCTTACTTGGCATAGAGTGATTCTTTATCTATTTTTTATCTTATACACTGTTGTTGGGCTTCCGTGGTTTGGATATACCCCGTTCACAGTATGTAATGTAAATATAGATCATATTTCGTTTTAAAAATCAGAATGACTCCGTGGAGTCTATGAATGATTTATATGTTAAATCACTGTTCCTGGGTTGAAAATCGATGATATTGGAAATGGTTGTTTCCAGCATAGACTAATGGAAATACCATGTATTTTGACTCTCTGTTATTGTCGTAAGAATCCATCGTGTCGCAAAGATTTTGTGGTACAGATTCTTTTGGGCTATTTTTTACATTCTTGTGGTGCAGCCTCTGACATTTGTGTAAAACGATTGAGCAGGGTGCAGTGGATTCCCCTGTTTGAAATCAGTATTTAAATTTGCTTTCCTGATTTTCTACAATATCTCCGTTTATTAGCTCAGATGGAATCATCTGAGCAATTATTTGACTTTTACCACTGTTTGGAATATTGAATTCTGGAAGGAACCTGTATTTCTGTCCGTATTGAACCTATATTTGGGCACCTGTACAGTTGTTCATATATATTATGATTTCCTGAGTAATGGAAAATTCTTTCTGTGGTTTTGGTCTCTGTTGCATGAAGTCCGAATACCATCCCTTTAGACTTGCATGCGCCAAGGTTAGAATAGGGTTGTGGACTATATTTCTTTTCCGTTTACTCCTTCTGACGAGACTGGGCATGTTCGGAAATTTTGTGTGATTGTCTTGGCTTTAGTCTAGGGAACATCCATAGCCTCATGCAATGTATTCTATTTTGACTGCAATTCTAAGGTTCTTTTGATTTATCGAACTTGGGTGTAAAAAACTCTTCTTGTTGTTTCGATTTTTTATATTGACATTAATTCTTCTTGTGGTTTGATGGACTTGTTCGTATACATACGGGAATGAATTCATCGCATATCTGTAGACGTACAGTAGTGACTTGTGTCTAAGGGAGTATTGAAAGATTTTTTGGTCTTTCTCTTCTATTATTCTAATAGTTTTTGTTTACTCTGCTAACGGTTGTAATTGTTCTGTATCTTATTGTGGTTCCAATCATTTTTACTTGTTTGGATAATTGAATCTCATGTTTTTTGAAACAGGGTGTTTTATTGAAATAATTCGATGGATGTAATTGTTTAAGAGTTAGTGCTTATCATGCTCAGTTCATTGATACTACTCATTTTTGACTATTTTTTTGCAGAGGTTTGCCGTAACGAGGTAAAAGCAATGTATATCTGACAGGCTGAACAGATGATTTAATTTAATTTATAAATGAATTACTGCTGGATATTGTATAAGTGTACTAAATGTGGAAGAAGTGTCTTTTCCACTTGTATTGGTAACAAGTATGTTGCTTGCATAGATAATGTATTGTCTAGTTTGAAAGGAATGGAATAAGTGGTTGTTATCTTCTAATGTGTTTTTGTATTCTATGTCTGATAGTTGACCTCAAATCGTTTTTAATACCAGAATGGCAATGTGGTATCCTTTGTGTGATTTGGATCGCTTTTCGTGATTGAAATGAAGCTTTAAAAAAGAAAATTGTTGAAATTATAGAGTGTTTAGCAGATCTTATTTTGTTCTAGCGAAAGCAATATTGAAATTTAAATAATTGTCTTCTACAAAATGGGTTAAAAAAATGAACCTAAGCAGATGCTAAACACAAGCTAATTAAATTACTATCCCTAGTCTTATTAGACAGGACATCACTTATATTGGATTCTTAATCATTTATATCCCCCCCTCCCCCCCCCCCCCCCCCCCCCAACCCCCCCCCCCCCCACCCCCCCCCCCCCCCCCCCCCCCCCACCCGCCCCCCCCACCCCCCCCCCCCCCCCACCCCCCACCCCCCCCCCCCCCCCCCCCCCCCCCCCCCCCCCCCCCCCCACCCCCCCCCCCCCCCCCCCCCCCCCCCCCCCCCCCCCCCCCCCCCCCCCCCCACCCCCCCCCCCCCCCCCCCCCCCCCCCCCCCCCGCACCCCCACCCACCCCCCTCTTTTTTGTTGTTTTGTTTTTTTGTTTTTTTTTTTTTGTTTTTCAAAAAGAAAACAAGAAAAAAAAAAACTTTTTTTTGACACACCAACCAGGTAGCCCCCCCCCCCCCCCCCCCCCCCCCCCCCCACGTTTCCCCCCCCCGGCGCCTCTCGGTAAGCCTCGGCCTTTTATTTTTTGGAGTGGGATGGAAGTTGGTGTAGGTGACCCCCCCCCCCCAGCCGCCTTTTTTTGTGTTTTGTTATTTTTGTTTGGTTTTTTTGTTTTTTTTTTTTTTTTTTTTTCCTTTTTTGTTTGTTTTTTTTTTTATTTTTTTTTTTTTTTTTTTTTGTTTTGTGTTTCTTTTTTTTTTTTTTTTTGATTTTGTTGTGTTATTTGTTTTTTTTTGTTTTTTTTTTTTTTTTTTTTGGTTTTTTTTCTTTTTGGTTTTCTTTTTTGTTATGTGGGTTTTGGATTTTTTGTTTTGTGTTATTTTTTTATTGTTGTTTTTTGTTTTCTTGTTTTTTTTTTTTTTGTTTTTTGTTTTTTTTGTTGGTTTTGGGGTTGTTTTTTTTATTGTTTGTTTATTGTGTTCTTTTTTGTGTTTTTCCCCTCACCCCCACCGCCCCCCCCCTCCGCCCCCCCCCGGTTTTTTTTATTTTCTCTTTGCTTTTTTTTTTTGTGTTTTTTTTTTTTTTTTTTTTTGTGGCTTGGTGGGTTTTGTCTGCCCTCCTCTCTCTCTTTTCTCCCGCCCCCTCCTCGCCCCGTATTTGTTTGTGTTGTTATTTGCTTTTGTTTTTTGTGTTTGTTTTTTTTGTCTTACCTTTTTTTTGCTTCCCCGTGTATCCCCTTTGTCGTCTTCTCCATTTTTTCATTTGGTTGTTGTGTTTTTGTTTTGGGGTTCCATGTGTATTCTGGTCTGTGGTTTAAGCTTCTCTTCCCTTATGACACCCCCCCTACTCCCACCATCCTCAGGGGTTCCCTGGTCTCCCTTTGGTCCGTTCGG
The DNA here is from genome assembly GCA_019776745.2 of Taxus chinensis. Lineage (NCBI taxonomy): Eukaryota > Viridiplantae > Streptophyta > Pinopsida > Cupressales > Taxaceae > Taxus > Taxus chinensis. Next base: position 79,880,247 of record CM034151.1, read on the forward strand.
TCCACGGGGTCTCGCTGCCCCCCCTCGCCTTTCGGCCCCTTTTCGACCCCTACATCGTCGCCATGCGCGCCGCCTTCCTCCCCTCGCAGTCCGTCCTACACCTTTCCCGCCGTTGTTATCCCCCTCCCCTTGTTCGTTTTCTGCTGCCTCTGCTTCTTTCCCATCTTCTCCGCCGCCTTCAGGACCCCTCCCCCCTTCCCTCGGACCGTCTCCCCTGCTTTTCCTCCCCTCAAACCCCGCGCTGCCTTTGGGGGGCTCCGACGTCGATTCTGCCTCTTCCGCGTGCCCGCTCGCCAGCCCTCGCTCCCACTTTCCTCCCATCGTGCCCGCCTTTTGTCTCTCGTCCCTGTCCTCCGCTTGGCCCGCTCTGCTTCTCCGCCGCGTCGTGCTCCCCTCTTCTTCTCTCCTTGGGCTCACCGCGGTCCCTCTTCCTCTGTTTCATACCCTTCCCCCTAGGGCATCCGCCACTTGACGTTCTCCCCTGCGCGCCCCCTCTCTGATTTCTCGGTGTTCTGTCGCGGTTTTTTGGGGGCATCTTCTTCCGGCCCCCCCTCCCTTTCCTTATCCTCCTGGGCTTCCCCTCTTTCTTGTCCCGCATTTCCTTTTACCCCTCCTCCCGGTCCCTGTTCCTTCGTTAGCCTATTTCTTTTCGGCCGCGCCCTGGCGGTTGTGTGCGGGGTGGGGTGACCCGCCCCACCCGCCCACTACCACCAAGTTTAAGAGCAACTGATATAAATTCAAATGTGGGTTTAAGATGGAAATCTCAATGTAAAGGTTTTGGGATATTGTCCATTCTGTTGTTTTAGATCATGGATATTCAATGACTTCCTTGATTAACCATGACCCTAATAACTCCACATGTAATGGGTTTTATCGAGAAAAGGCATCTTAAGGCAAGAATCCCAAGGGATTTTGTGGAGAAGGCTAACCTATGGGGGAGGTCTTAAATGTAATTTAATACTCAAAGTGCATAACGCATATTAATAAGTAGATCTTTTCGAGGCGGATTAAAGGTTGACGGCACAAGACAACTGGCATTGGTTGTTCACCCGTCAAAACTCACCCGGAAATTAGGATCTTCTCGAAGTTACAACCATGCATGTGACTTATGGTCTACACCCTTGCAGTTGATCGCTAACAGATTTACACTTTGTGGATCGGATTATTTCTCAGGGATCCGATTAGAATGTGTCAGGTTATAAGGCTGCCTAGGAGGTTCGGGGGTTCTTGACACATTGTTCTAATGCAGGTTTAAACCAGTATTGTCACTTGTATCCCTAAATCCTCAATGGGCTGCCATATAACTTATCACCTTGTTAATCTATCTCCGCTGTGACTAAGTTGTGAAACAAGGGACTGAACAGGTAGTCAGTGTCGAGACATTTCTTATATTCATAAGAATGGGTTGCAGGGCGTATTCCAGATTGACGAGTATGCCGTTAAGGAATACGAGAGCATCAACAGTTATGGGTGTTTCAAATCATTTTGGCCCCAAGTATCGCAAGCTGCTGATTGCGTTGTCCTAATTTTTTTTGTCACGGGGGGGGGTTTTTCCTAGTCTAAGGGATGATATGTCCGCATGTCACATAACATTTATTAGTTAGGTTCCTTGGACAGAGCATTCCTGATCCCCATGAGTAGGAAGAAAAGAACCGCAAGAGTAAAGTGTTACTAAAACCACCAACTCTTATTACTCATGAATATACGGTAGATTAACCGAGTCATGATGAATGGATCGGAAGTCTCGAGTCCATTACACGCTGCATAGGCTTGTCTATTAATGAATGGTTATTGATTTGTGAGTCTAATTATGTATTTAGAACAGGATGCAATTTATAAAACAAAAAATTTACTTGTGCTATTCTACGGTATAAATGGGATGTTTACTCATCCTCACATTTTCTTATGTCTCCCCAACCCTCGTTATATGGCACCGCCCCCTTACTGAAGTAGATAAATGCAGCACAATTTGATTTGTAATGGTGGAACCCAACCCAACTACACCCTCCACACCTTATACCTCCCTAAAACACCAATTGTGCCTCCACAAAATAAACCCCATAGATCGTCCGTCCCTCGCAAACAGTCAAATTTCCACTACCCAACAGGCCATAATATTCAAACATTCACACAAGAAAATTTACTATATAAAGAGAGATTAATTTCAAGAGCTAAGCGCTTGCCTCTCTATTTGGGAGTTGTTTCCAAGGTCCACAACAACAAGTTGTAACCCCAATGCAAGAAATCAAAGCCAACAACAAGCGAAAAATCTTCCAAACACAAAAATTCTCCCAAAATGAATTCTCCAAAGTGAACAACCCAACCACAAGGAAAACCATTCAATTTTATAGACGAGGGAAGATAAAGAGGATGAGGTGGATCCATGTAGGATGCCACACACACATCCAACACCCACCCCAAAATTCACTTTATTCTTCCAATGCATAGTAAATAAGTTGGGGTGATAATATGACCAAATTTACGTACCACTCAAAATCAACCCACACCTCAAAGGAATGAACTTAAACCATGTACGAAAAGTGTAAATAAAGCATACAACTTGACTTACAAAAATGCATAATGACGCTATATTTTAAAAACCCTCACTCCAACCATAGGTAAGGTTGTCAATGGCAAATTAAGAGGTAGTGACAAGTTTAACGTCTCCCCAAAAGCCTCCAAAGCATCCTCCAAGGACAAATTCGAAGTTCAAAAGGAGGGGAGTGTTTCGTACTCCAAAATTAATTTACCACAATCACTTACACATTTCTTATCAACACTTTAATTTGAGGCCATACAACCTACAATAATTTCTTTCTTATGTCCCAATTTGATTAATGAATTTAACAACATGTTTTACTTCCATTATTTACCACAACTACTAACATACTGAAAGGGTAAACACAAATCACTTAAAACACCATATCAAACATCAATCAAAAGGAACCAAACAATAAGTTACACATAACCTTGGTCACATTTAAAGGTGATCTCCCCCATATGGAACCCTATAACAATCAAACACAAACACACCAAACCTCACAATACAACGTTGTCCCATGGTGACCTTGCTTGAATTCATCTAGAATTCTAATGTGGTTTGGTCTCTAATCCCCCGATGTTTGGTTGTAAATATTTTAAACCTGCACAATACAAATAAACCCGTTTGGGGCCCCTCATGGCCGTATCAGAACATACATGAATATAATATAATTTCGAAATCACCAGTATAATATATGAATCCAAACAACAGCCCAGACAATCAACATACACTTACAATTTCCACATCACCAACTATATAATCACAATTTTAATCAATTTTCTCAGTCTCTCAATTATATCCAAATATCACTGTCCTATACAAAATCTATATATATATAATATACCATTTCCAAAGCACCATGTCCACATCTAATAAAATGTCTTCTAATCATCAATCATGCATCCACATATGAAATCAGAGTCAACATACGCCTTTGATTTGACATCTAACACCATACTAATGCAAACTATAATAATGATGGCCATAATATAGTCAGGCAGTATCATGATCATATCAAAAATGTCGAAGGGACATCCCCCTCCCAACACCCTAACCGACTTCCTCCATTCACGGAATAGAGATAGTACAACCATGCAATAGAAAAAGATCATTCTCATTATGGATTGCTTGCGTTCAACATTGGGGATCTCCATACCTAAGTTTTGGTCTAATTCAATTCAGCAAGAAGACAAGGGAGATTGGCAAGGGTATGAGTTCTAAACTTCTCTACATGTAATATCTCGAACACTTAAATCTAGAGGTAAATTTTACGCTATCAACAAGTACCAACAACATAACAACATAACAGAGAGTTCAAAGAGTCTTAAGAGTAACCACCAAGTAAGGAAGAATTAAGATGAATTCCCTTAGTTTTTGAGAATGACACATAGTTTTCCCAAGAAATGCAACCTAACTTACTACAATTAATAAAGTTCTAGTTTCTACATGTTTAAGGCCATGATTTCAAGGTTTTTTTCCTAGACAATGCCTATCAAAAATCAACTATGATAAAATGTTTTCATGAGGACAAGTCATCCTCCAGGTCCCCCACAATTGAGGATCACACCTATGAGGTGAATCAACAAGGACACCTAAATCAGCAAAACATTTAGAACAAGGAATATTCCTGAAAGCATCTTTAACTTGAGAGGGTAAAATTAACTTTCATGGTAGCTAAAAGTGAAGTCAAGACACAAGTTTCCCTATAGTTGATTTTTACACTTGTGTTTTAAGAATCAACACACCACCATACCAACCAAATCTCAAGAGTCAACCATTTATAACAAAAGATATCATATATATATATATATATATATATATAATATCATATGTTTTATATCTCTCCTAGCAACTAACATATCAATACAAGTACCCTATATCATAGCAAAATGGATTTATTTATCTTATTCCTACTCCAAGCTTGGCATAACCATAAAAGAGCACAAAAACACCAAAGACCACTCCAAGGTCGCTAGGGTCGAAGAACCAGTACATGGGGTTCCCATTACAATCCAAGGGTGCATCGTATCAAAAGTGAATACAACATCTACATCTTGCACTTTCCATCCTAATGGAAAAATGGGCAGACAACCTCTCTGTGTACCAAGAAAATATTAAGAAAATGTAATAACTTCCCAGAAGTTATTTAAATATCCCTTCACATAGGTTTGCCTTACATTGCAATAACTTAGTCTTCCAAGGACAAGAACCACATGCAAGGAGGTTGGCTTTCGCAAAAACAAATACGTGTCTCAATCCCCAAAGGACAAACCACATTCATCAAAGCACGGGACGATAAGGGTTGATGACCCAAAACGCCCACAAGAAGGCACATACAATCTAATGAAAATGAAGTCTAATAGCGCTAGACACATGTCACCATTCTACCAAGTTGGTTTTCACAATTCAGGTCGTATGCGACATTAAGTACAGGTTCAACTATACATTTGCACTCAATCATAAAATCTTAATTATTTTATAACTCAACTAATTAATTCAAAGTTGTAGTTTCATTTTTCCTAGCACATTCATTTACGATTTTTTTCTTACTTAAAATATTCGCTTTTTTTCTGATGTCACTGTTTGCGTTATAATACACCACTAAGGTGCCATGATATCTCGCCTTCTGCATAGGTGGACAAACAAAATATTCATTCTAACTCCTAGGGAGTAGATGACAATTTTTTTCCTTGTATGTTCTTCTACATGGTTTTTATTCCTTCTATTATCTTACCAAGTTAAAACAAGGACCGTTTTTCTTCCTCTTCTAGGTTCGCAGTTTATTTGTTAAGCTTCAAGGCAAAATCTCCTCAATTACAGGTTTTATGATGTTTGGGTGTGAGTCAATTTTTCAATTAAAAAAAATTAATGAGAAGGAACGGTAAACATATCACACTATTAATTTTATGGGAAAGAGAGGTAATTCAACACATCACATTTTTAATTCTAAGGAAACAAGGGATGTTCAACATAGATATCACATTATTAATTGGTAAGAACCTAAGAACAATCAACAACAGGATCACAACAATATTTTGAGATTTTTTCCACTAATTTACAAGTATCATAAAACATTCCTAGTGGGTTTTCCACAAGTTCTCAAATAAGTTACGAGAAGAACCCTTAAGAAGCTAATTAACTTTTACTGATCTACTAGGGTTTTAACACTATTTGTTGTTTTGGTGAAAATATTTTACTCACCTGATCAGTAAGGAAAGTTTTCAAATCTACATCCAGATTACCATACATAGGATAACCACTAACCAAGGCAATCAAAAGGACAAGGAAATTTTTAACTATTAAGAACCCACCTACTCCAGTAGAAGCGTCAAATGTAATAGACAATCAACCATCTTATTCAACATGGCTTTCACGCACCAAGAGTACGTTTTTTAATAAAATCGACTTTAAAAACCACCAATATTAAATTATCAGGTCTAATTCACTATCTTCACCAACTCATGGTCCAAAAGACTCAACGCATCCAGAAGTGTCCTCCACTTAATCCAAAATAATAGGTCATAGAGTATTATTCATAGTAACTAAAAAAATTTTAAGGAAAGGGTAGACTTATTTATAGGTCAAGAGGGGAAATAGACACACACAATTTACACAAAGTACTCGAATGGGATTAAATCAAACCATAATTACCAAGATGTATACAATCCTCAAGTCACTACTTAATACAATGAAATGAGGAACTCTTGATAAAACTAGCATGCCATCGAAGAAAAGCCACTACCAAACAAACACTTTTCCACTAACATCCATAGCCAGCCAAAAGCAAACCAATCCCACCATAATTCATCAACCCATAATTAAAACCCTCTACTTCGACGAGGTTCAAGCTCTTATCAGATTGTAAGAGAATCACCACCACCGCTAACAGGCTGCCAACTAGAACGCACAACACAATGAACTCTTTTCCTAATAAGGTCGAGTAATGAAAAGGTCACTCTAAGATCCTAGATACACTCAAGGTTTTATGCATCTAAAACCAAGGCATAAATTTAAGCACCTAAGAGGACATTCAAGACACCTAGGGTGTACCCCCATATGAAAAAATGTATGAATACAAGTAGCATAGAACCATATCATCATCAATGCAAGAAGAAATCCATGTAACATTTAGCTAAGCAGCCAACAACATAATGATATCTAAGTCACCAATCAAAATAAAGTCCAAGAAATATCATCAATCAAGGAAAGTGGCTAAGTATCCACATTGTAAAGTCTGAAAATTCTTGCAAAAATATAAATAACTAGAAGAGCCTCAGATCTTCTCAATCCAATCATAAAATAAGATGTTGGTCCTTGATAAAATGACACAAGTTTACGAATGTAAAATACAAAACGTTAACACCACATGCACTTCACAGCCATTCATGCCTGCCAATAGGGATACTCTGCCTCGAGTTTAGTTCCAAGGACACATGCACAGGATTGCATCATAAAATACACCCAGACTTAATGTCCACTCTCCCATACAGGTAACAAAATGAAAAACTGACAACCAGACCAACTTTCCTAACTACTAAAGGAAGGAAGCTCTAAAAAACCTCTAATTAACTCTTCTTGACCCCAGGACATAACCACTATTGTCCAATCACAAGATTCACACCATAGAATTTATCATTCCAACAACTCCAATAAGGAAGGGTCTCAACAAAGGGCTTAATGCATCATACAATTAAATCAAGTTTTAGAACTTGTAAAACAACACATTTTCAAAGGGGAACCAAGTTTCCACTACACTAGAAGTTCACAAAAATCAATTTAATTTGATATTCTTAGTTACCCAGGTTTAGACAAAATGCCACTGAGTGAGTACAACAATTCAAACACCTTATTATTTTATTATTATTTTAATTTTGGTAGTTCAAATGAACAGAGTAATGTAATATTTCTTTATACAGATTTCTTTTTCAATTTTCAAACAAGTTTATTTTCTTAGATCCAAAAGTGTGCTAGGTTTACAGTTCATTCTCAAGTTTTCTAGTGTGCCCAAGGGTCGAAGCTTTGAACCCATGGCTTTGATACCAAGTGTAACGCCCGCTAAAACAACCCACTTGAGCCCCACGAACAACCTAGGTTTAGTTAGAAAATTATGGAATAATTGTTCTTAAAGTGTTAACGACCAAAGTCTTAAGGACAATTAAATTTAACTGATAGCTTTTCCCATTATAATAATTACTAATTCCACATTATAAAGCAATAAGTGTAATAAGTCCACACCTAGCTCAAATCTCCTTAGGGATTAATTTAATCACTGATTATATTGACATTTTAGCTAAATATTCCCTGATTAAAATTTTAGGGTTAAGGGACCAATACAATTAAATACCCAAGATATTCAATTCCACAAGATCTAAGACAAGAGAAAGGTTTAATTACAATGGGGAAAAGAATACATATTTAAAATCATGAGAGTAAATTCTTACTTACCCACTCCCAGAACTCGGTTAAAGATTCAATATTATTTCTCCCATGATTAATGCAATTAAAAATTCCTAAAAACATTCCCATTAGATAGGGAATTTCCTTACCTTTCCGGTGATATAAATAAGTCCTCCTAACTCCTCATATTTCTCAAGTTATGGACCGGCGGATCTTGGGGTGAAAATTTTCCCAAGAGCGGGCCTATGGGCCTAGGAGGAAAAGTTTCCCCAACTCGGGCCTGCAGACTTTGGAGAGAAAATTTTCCTAGAGGAAAAAATTAGACCGGAGGAGCAGGGAAGCAAAATTTTCCCAGATGTGGGCTGGCAGAGCGGGGAATACATTTAGCGCTTTTTCCCTTTTTGGACAAAAAGCACAATTTGCCTCCGCGCTCCTGCGAGTCCGTAAGTAAACACATGTCAGAATTTCCAAATTCAGGTGGAAATTTGGGCCACCAGAGAATTTGAAGGCTTTTATCCTTTTTTATTTGCTGACGCCCAACGAAGGCACATGTCGATCAATGATTGGCTGCGAGGCGGCGAGGTCGCGGAGGCAAAATTGTCAAATTAACTTTTTGGACTTAGATCATTTTTAGACAAAATGAAGGCTTGCGGATTAGCAGAGCGGTGGGAAACTTCATGAATTTGCATGTTTTGGGAAAAAATTAAAAAAAGGAAAGTTTTATCCTGTGGGTCCGCACAAGAATATTTTATTCATTTAAAATTTGATACTTAGATTATTTTGAGCCCAAAATGAGGTAAAAACTTCATAAGGCCATAACTTTTGATTGGGAACTTAGGTTTTTAAAAATGAGGACTTTTTGGAAAGCTCTCGACATCCTATTTTCATATAAACCTTAGGATTTTGAATTTCATAAAGTTTAAAGGTTCAATTTTGAGAAAACATCTTTCTGTCACTTAGAAACTGATATGGTATTTTTAACTTATCTATTTTGTTCAAATTTGCCGTTAATTCTTTTTCAACTTGCCAAATAGGCATGGAGGATTTTACTTGAAAGATTTTAGAATATATTTCAAGGGTTAAATTTTTTGATTGAAGATCAATTCGAATTTCCCTTATTTAACAGCAAAAACGACTAAGAAATTAATTGAGCCTGATTTTGAAAGGTTCTATGAAAATGTCTTAAGTATTATAGTTTGTGTGGGATCGTTTTGATCTTTTTTAGCTTTTATTAATGTTTCAAATGTCTTTCCTATTCTACAGGGTCATTCTATACATTTTCTGATAATTATTTATGAGTTTGAAAATGTCTAACAGAGATCTAATTCGAAAGGATCTATTTTCCATTTTCTTCTTCCAAGTATTAGGATACGTTCCAATTCCAATCTAATACATTTAGTTGATTCAAATCAAACTATTCAAAACCAAAATTCAATTATAATTTCTAATTTTACATAATTCAAAAGACAGAACTCTGTGTTTTCCTCACATGCATTTCTTCCTTTCAAACAGAGATTTTAAATACATTTAAATGATCAGATTCAATAACATAATGTAATTTGAGAAAGGTAATACAATCATTTATTGGTTCCCAAAAGACAACTTAAAACTTATTTCTTTCATTCTTTAGAATACAATTATTTCTTTCAAAAGAATAGAAATGGAGTATATCTCTTTCACATTTCAATCTTACAACTTTCGTATTCTTTAAAACACATTTCCATTACAGAACATATACAAGTTCATCCACTTCAAGTGGGAAGGTTACAATAAGATTTATCTCAACAAGGGACTGTCAACTGTTTTATTTCATTTTCCTTTTCTCCAGAACAACAACATGTAAATTTATCATTCTTCCAATTCTGATCACAACAAGAGTAGGGGAAATGCAACTCTCTCCACCCAAACAAGACATCCAATGACAACGAGAAGCCATCATTCTTCATTGGCCCCCAAGCCCCAACCACAAAGCAATGAAATATGTGATTCAACTCATGGAAACAACAGGTTTCCACAAACACACATGTAAATTTCACATTCAAAACACCGTCCAAAAAAAAAACTACAGTTTTCCACCAAAAAACAAAATAACAAATAACACTCAGGCTTCATCATACAATCCAAAGGAGCAAGAAACTATAGGGGATGTTGCTTATGCCTCCCAAAGAGAAAATGGGTATCACCACCTGAGAACAAACTGCCAATATATATATATATATGGATAACATTTCAAAATCCTATCATGCCCTTATGCCTCCCCTAACTACCCCTTATTCCTCGCATTTTCTTATGTCTCCCCAACCTCTTATGGAACCCCATAATGAGTAAAGAAATGCAAGCAATTTCTTTGTTAGGTGGAACCCAAATCCAAACTCCCTCCACCCTTATACCTCCCTAAAACACACTTTTACCTCCCACAAAATAACCCCATAGTCTTCTCCTACACCATGCCTAGGCCATCTACCCAATAACCCACAATATATACCAAAACATTCACACAAAAACATTTACATATATATAAGAAGATCATTTCAAGAGCCAAGCTCCTACCTCTCCATGATGGAGTTGTTCCAAGTTCCAAAACAACAAGTTTTATCCCAATGCAAGCAATCCAAAACAACCAAGCACAAGCATGCAGCAATCTTCCAAAAACTTCTCCAACCAAGAGCTCCCAAAATAGCAAGAAAAATTCACCCAAAATGAAGTCTCCAAAAGTGAAGCCACCCAAAACAAGGAAAACAATTCAAATTTTATAGAAGAGGGAAGAGAAGAGGATGAGGTGGATCCATGTAGGATGCCACATCACACATCCTCAACCCCAACTCCCAAAATTCAACTTCATTCTCCAATGCATAATAAAAAAGTGGGTGAATAATATGACTGATTTACTTACACACTCAAATCAAACCCACACGTCAAAGGACTGAAATTAAACCATGTAAGAAAAGTGTAATTAAAGCATACAACTTGACTTACAAAAATTCATAATGAAGGCTAGATTTAAACCCTCTAACCATAGGTAAGATTGGCATGCAAATTTAAGAGGTATGGGACAAGTTTAACTTGTCCCAAAAGCCTCCAAAATCAGCCTCCAAGGACAAATTTGAATTTCAAAAGGAGGTGCAGCATTTCATACTCCAAAATTAATTTACACATCACTTACACATTTCTTACAAAACTTTAATTTTAGGCCAACAACTCTAATAATTACTTTCTTATGTCCCAATTTGATTAATTAATTTTAACAACATGTTTACTCACATTAATTTACCACAATTAATAAATAATGAAAGGGGTAAACACATCACTTAATAAACACATACAAACATCAATAAAAAGGAACCAAATAAATAAATACACATAATCCTTGGTCACATTTAAAGGTGACCCCCCCATTGGAATCGCTAACAATCAAACACACACACACGAACAATACAAGTTGCCATGGTGACCTTGTGATATTTTTAACCTACACAATACAAATACCCCTTCAGTCTCGTGGCCATATCAGAACATCCAAATGAATATAATGTAAATCAAAAACTATGCACGAAGAATAATTTCTGACTCTTGGGAGAAATGAGAACAACACCTGCACCTACGTCATTTATGATTTTAGAGCCATCAAAGTATAAATTTAATATTTAATAATTTTATTCATTTTGTTTGAGCATGATAGGTGTCACGAATTATTCTTCAAGAATTCAATAAGTACCAATACCTGTTTCACGGGTTTCAAGAGTTGTACCATAAGGATCAAAATCATAACACCTTTTGGCCCATTCAAGGATTTCTTTTCTGTATCCTCTTTTTACTGCGTGGGAGAATAGGATGTGGATGCAGAGGGTTAAGAAATATGCTCAGGAATATGATAAATAAAGGATGAGATGTTGGGGAGATTTTTGAGAATAAGGGCATGGGTGGTCTAGGAGCTATATTCCCTGCTTGAATAAGACTATTGTTGGCCCTAATTGCAATGTTATGAGCAGCTGGAAATGTTCTACCCCCCATAGATTGAATTGTGATTGAAATATCATTATTCAAAGCCCTTAGAATGTAAAGGAATGCATGTTGGTATATTTGTAGTCATCTCAAGATCACAAATGGTTCATACCTCTTGAGATTATTTCTAAACACTTAATCAATATTTGGTGATGTGTTCACATCTTGTAATTCAAGGAGTGGCTTTTAGAATGCTTCAATGAAATTGGAGTTTAAGAATATGTATCTCACCCTCAAACATTCCTTCAAGTCTCATTTAAGGAGAAATACTTCCATATAAAGGAGGAAACCTATTTCAATGAGGAGCAATCAAGTGAAGATGTGTCCAAATACTATAAGCATGTTTCTACTCATGTGACATATTGGTCAAGGAAGTGAATTGTGAAGTTAACAATGATGTCTTCATGTTTAAAGATGAAATGGGAAGCTCGTGGAGCAATTTGAGGATCATCATATCTTGGCTCTTCCATCATGTTCAAACCTCTTCAAGGAACAAGCAAAGATGTACTAGTAAAATTAATGAGGCATTCAATACCATCATGTGTGAAATATCAAGGAATCATATAACTCCATGAGAGGTACATGAGCAAAGAGGTGTATGATTATCCTAAAGTTTATTCCATACAAGGAGAATTATAGAGCCAATAGGGTATAAAGGATGATCTTCATATAGAGCACCATGAATGCAAGAATGATAAATCATCTCTTTTTTACTTGATGTCGTTCACTTGGTAGTGTTCTTAAATAATCATTCACACCTTGTAGTCTGATCACACTTCAAAGGAGGAAGGACATTACAACCACCTCATTTTAGTCCAACTAGTGGCTACATGCCAAGAATAATTCAATGATAAATTATTCCATCTACATGGTGAATACCTATTTTATTAAGTGATTGATAATCAAAAAATTGTTTGAGCATCATGGAGTTTATTTTTTATCACTAGGGTAAATTGTGGAGGAATTGAAAAGTAAGAGAGTGATCCTCGCCTCTACCTTTTAATTAGAAGAGAGAATTTTGTTCCCATCATAATTTAGAACTCATAAAAAAAGTTATAAACACTTAATTCATTACTTGAGGTTTTAGAAACAGGATTTCAACTCATGGTAATTCATTTTTTACCCCTTTTACATGTTAGAATTTTTGTCACTCAAAAACAAAACCTAGGGTGTTAGGAAGGTGTTTTCAACTCAAAAACATTTGGCCCCATTCTCATGATATCCTCACCCAAAATCAATAATGAAAGTACCCATTCTAATAGGTACTTATCAACATTTACAAATATTCACCTATCACCATGTGGTGACCGTCCCTCTAGAGCTTGCAAATTTATGGCCATTTTTTCTGGAACCAAAAGGGGTTGCTACATTATTTTTAAATTCTTCATGAAACCTTCAAGTATTAGATAAAAATGGATGTTACCAACATATATAGGACTTGAATATCTTTCTATTGCCTATTTTTTCCATCCTAACTCCTTACAAAGCTCCCAAAATCATCTAGAGAAGTCATATTTCACCATTAGAGTGTTTGTTCCTTGCACCTAGAAAACCCGTTGTTGAGAAGATTGTCCTTGAATGAGAAATAATTTCCTAAATATTCATAAATTACCTCTAACACTTCCAAGATTCCTTGAAATCACCTTCGTATGCTTATTATATTTCTTGACTCTCCCAGAGAATTTTTATTAGCTTAGAATGGCATTTTTGGGCCTTCAAAGGAAGTTATCTTCCATCAAGTCACATTGAACCCATCAATAATCATATTCAATCATCCTTGAAAATTGAATCAAACTTAAAAAACTTTTTAATAATTTATTTTGAGTCAGGTTAAGAGTGGTATTGAGGAATTTTGGCCAGAGGAAGGAAACACCAGTGACCAGGAAGTGAAATATTCAACTATGGCCTTAGTTCTCATGCTTAAATTTTCAATTTTTCATGCCATAAATTTTGCATGACAACACCCTCTTACCACTTTCACCAAATTAATTTTTCGTAATGCACAAAATTAATTCATTGGTGTCTTATCCATATATGATATTATTTCAAGGGTTTCTTGGCAAAAACACAAAACGATATCTGAAAATAATTTATCTTAATGTTGATGTATATTTTATTTCTTATGAAGTATGTGGCACTTTAATCAACCTTCCTTATCCTACACTAGGGTGATGAAAGTCCTGATTTTATTTCTCTATAGAAAGTAAATGAATGTGTGGAAGATTTTACACGTTTTCACCTACTCCTACACTAAATTTTTTTGAGTGTTATAAATATATCAATGTGACACACTCTTTTAGCTTCTAACTCTTCAAGTTACATCATATTCTTCTATTGAACACATCAATATATTATGGGGCCCTTATATATATAATATTCTTTCCCTTAACTTACTATTGTTGATCTATATTATAAGTATCAAAGGATTATATACATGCCAACATGGGAACCAAGGTCACTCCCTTCCATTGTTGATTGTGAGGATCACATGAGTGGTCCTATTAAATATGCATTCACTAATCTTGTAAAGTAGGTACTCATGCATAGTATGTTTCTACCATATTATAAGAAAAAATTAGGGATTCAACTTCATGATCATGGGAAAATTCATGAGTCCACATATTCGATCAATTGTCTCTACCTTTGGGAATTTCGAGGTTTGTAAATTCCAATTTTGACACATTTAACACTCCTAAAAATGTTAGTAAATAATCCAAAGGCCCCAAAACCTAAACAATGACTATATTCTTTCCCAAAATAGAAATTGATTGTAGAATTTAAACCCTAACAACTTTAATTTGAATGCTAAAATCCTCAAAATAACCTATGTAATGACGGAATTAGAATATGAAAAACCATCTTCTAAACTGTGACTGATGGAACTGTGAGACTAGTTCCATAAGGTGTAGAATGATCCTAGTTTCTTATATTTACTATAATAAATTTAAAGTATAAGAAATAATAAAGTATAAAGATTAATAAATGAAAAAAGTATACTACATAGCAAACAAGAATGTGATCGCATCATAATTTTCTCGCGTTACAGTGCGATCACATTATAACGTGAGAAAATTTCATCTTTTTTGGATTTGAAATTCCCAATCCATAGACTTGGATTTCCCTTATATATCCAAACCTAACGTTTAGACTGTGTAATCTGTGAATAAATCTGTGTTTTACAAAAACACATCAAAATCTCACGTGTACATCCCAATATCTCACGCGTTATAACATAATATTCCAAAAAAATTATATTACGACATCAAGCTCGGTTTTACCTTGGTCATGATATACTTCTTTATTAAATCTAATTAGTTTAAGGATTTCATCCTTAATTTATTTTACTAGTGACTGCTTTTCTTGTCAAAACGTATGCATATGTTTTTGTACACAATTTACTATTTTGTCATCCAAATTTAAAAACAAAATCTTCTTCTAAACACCATTCTATGTGTATTAAAGAAATAAATAAGAAGAAATTACTATTTTTCTCGTTACGGGGGTGTACACACAAATACTTCATTTTTGGGATGTGTGCACTTTGAAAATTAATAAAAAATTCTATATTGATCGAAAAATTATGAAAAATTAGTCGTACATCATACATGGAATTAAATAAATTTCTACAAAAGGGATTTGAAAAATAATTTATAGAACTCAAAAAATGGGGGAGTCAGACACACAATAGGTTCTTATATTTTTGACACAAAAATATACATACTTTTTGTGCACACCACATTTGACCCTCTTAATCTCGACATTTTTATAAAAAAAATTAGTAGTTTAGAAACTAGATTTCAAGCTCTATGGTACTTATTCTCACCACTTTGTCAAATTTTGAGAAGATGCATGCCAAATTATTAGATGAAGTTCAGGTTTCGCTGATTTGAGGAAAAATGTGTCTACTTTTGACCCCCTTTTGGTCCTCCATTCCCATGCACTTACCCTATGTTTTTTCTATTTGATTATCATATCCTTAGTAGGTGTGAGATTGCACTATAAAATATCATGAAAATTTTAGAAAAGAATTAATGGGCACGAATCTTAGAGATTCTACAACTAGTGGCAATACAAAATCAATATGTATATGTTTAGGGGGAGCCTTGAAGGTGATTGAAAGTAAGTCCATGGATCTCTTATAGTAAAAAAGGAGAGTACAAACAAAGGAAGGCCAACAAGTAAGTTATGTTTATGTATTGTTTTCATTATGTGTATTTCAAGTTGTCATAGTATCATTTATCATTTCAAAGGGGGGAGAGTATGCTCAGAAATGTGAAAATAAGTCTGAAGGTGGTTTATAGGTGTTTGCATGTGTGGTTGCCATCAATGACAAATGAGAGATTGTATGCATTGTGTATGTGTTTTTTATTGATTTCAAGTAAAACTGATGTCAAAGGGATTCAAGGTGTTCATTTTGTTAGCATGATGTTTCTAGTGGCATGAAGAGGGTTCATTGAGTCAGTATGAGGTGTCCTAATGAGTTGCATTGCTGTAGATGAATGATAACTAGGTGATATTGCATTATCTTAGTACATGGTTAAGAATTTTGGTGACACGTATGGGCTTCAAGAATTTCTTATAGGTTGGTATTATGTATAACATGTCCACTACGGTGTTCCAAAGGTGGATAAGTGTCTTCAAGGTGATATCAGGTCAAATTTCAGTAAAGTCATATATTAAAGAAGACAATTTATGCTTAGTCCTAGTCCTAGTTCAAGAAGGTGATGTAGTAACATGAAGTATGAGGTAGAGAATGTTAGTATGAAGCATGTAAAAAGTATGTTGATACTAAATGACATATGTAGGTGGTGTAATTGGTCACAATCAAGTGTATGATGCACATCTAAGGTCCTTTTGAAGAATATCATTGAATATAAGGCAAGTCTTCTCAAGTAAGTCATGGTGTTTGAACACTTTCAGACGTTTTTGAGTTTTGATGAGGTTTGGAAATTATGGAGGAGGTTGTTACAATCCTTTGTGTCAAATTTCAGGATAAGAATCAAAGGAAGAAGTAATAAAATTCATTTTTGGTCATATCAAGTTCTAAGGAGTGAATTTCCCACATCAAGGTCATGTTTGAAGTGCTCACTTGATCTTATAATATTTTCATGGAGACCTACTAATGTCACCATAGTTGAGGCATGGAGCTATGAAAATTTTGCAGTTTGAATGAGATGAAATAACTTCTTGTATTTTATGAACAATTGTTAATAAGTGTATTTGGTCTAAACCCTCCCCAAAACCCTAGCTCAGAATAGGAAATAAATACATAGTATGGGAATGAAATGAATTGGGAAATCCGGTATGATGACTCAGGCATGTAGAGGGCTCCTTAGAGGACATTTTTTGTGGTTGTTTCATGTTTCAAGTGTTTTTTAAGCTAGAGAAAAACTATGTTTTGTGAAAAATTGATGGTACAAGTTTCTGTTGAAGGTTTCATGAAGAGAAACACATTTTTATAGGAATATTTGGATGTGTACTAATTGGTCATGAAAATATTTAGGCAAGTTCAATGCAAGAAATGGGAGAAACATGTCCTCTAATGTGCCCTACAGCTAAAGGCTAAAGAGAGCTAAAACCAATTGTGTGGTTTAAATTTGGTATGGTAGAAGTGGTATTTGATCATGGGTCTAGATTTTTGGTATATGATATGATGTGTTAAAGTTCTTGGTTCGATCTGAGGTGACTTATTTTAGTTGAAGACCTATTAGACTAATTATCTATATTAGGCTTATCTAATAGATTGTTTGGAACATGTATGAAGGCATGATTTTATCCATATAACTTATGAATGATAATGATTTATCAGATGTATCATGACCTTGGTGATGTGGTCCAAAATATGGTTAAGCTTGAAATTTATGGCTGGAGTATGTGATTTTGATCTCTTAAGATTCGTTCTTGAGACCAAAATTGCAGGTTTGAGAAGTTTTAAAGATGGGGTTTTTTGGAAGCCTTGCACCTTGATTTGGATGATGCCATGAATTGTTCCATGTCCCTCATAATTTATATTTTTCATGATCCTTGGTGAAGAGTTTAAATTTGTGGTCATTCGATTTTGGGCATTTATTTTTAGGTGTTTTAGACCTAGATGGAGTTTCTTTCTTCTTAGTATGATTCATGAGGAAGATGGGTTGTGCAGAGTTGTTTGATCTTGTACGTAGTGTTGAGAGGATGTTCTTGAATTGTGTGTATCTTGAGAAGTCATGGTGAAGTTTTTTATTCCCTTGAAATATGAATTTATAACCGTTGGAGTGATGAGAGTTTTTTAGGCATACTTGTGGAGCGTGGTTATGTTTAGGCCTATGCCAACCTATATGGTCTCTTGTTGTGATTTATATGAGATGACATATGTTTTTTTAATTTTTAATGAATAAAATTAATGGTATTATCTAACACTTGGTTTTGTTTATGATGATTCGAGTATAAAATTGAAGTTGTGCTTGTTCATTTGAACTAGTGTTGGCTGGAGAGGTGTGAGCGAGCTAGAGGAAGTGAAAGGAGAGTTGTAAGGGATCAATGAAAGAGAAAAGAAAAGGAATGAAGAGTTGAGAAGAGTAGAGGAAAATGGCATAAAGGTCACATTACCTAATCATTATATGAAGATGCAAATTTGAGCGAGGAATAAGAGGAAGAATTTTGAGAGGGTGTTGAGTGTATGGAGTTGAACTAGTCGTCAATATAATTTTTTAGAGAAACTAGTCACCAAGTGATCTTCATTTTCGGGTTGCTAAGTTAGTGCTTGGTCATCTTAAGGGGTTGTAGCTTCCTTGTAGGATTGGTTTCTGTACACACCAAAATTTTCACGTGTTATATAGTTGGAAATGGTTCAAAACTCCCTAATGATGATTCATGTATTTTACAAAGGTGTTTGAAACCCTTTATCTCTTTGCAATTCATATTTATAGCTTAGATTACCTTACTTAGCCATTTCCTTATTTTTCATGGCTTTCTGCATTGTTTTTCATTAATTTTTGGCCTTATGTTACACAACCTCCGCTCTTCCATTGCGGTAGTTGTGCGACTTCTACCATATTTGGGTGGTCGTGGTGCAACCATCGCCCCACTTGGGCGGTGGTTACATAGCCACTGCCCTGTGCAGACCGGCAGTTAAGTGTGAATTAGCTGAGACTTCCCACGCATGATTTGGACACATTTTAACTCACTTAATTTCAC
This sequence comes from Taxus chinensis, assembly GCA_019776745.2. Classification (NCBI taxonomy): domain Eukaryota; kingdom Viridiplantae; phylum Streptophyta; class Pinopsida; order Cupressales; family Taxaceae; genus Taxus; species Taxus chinensis. The sequence continues at coordinate 79,899,364 of CM034151.1, forward strand.
ATGTAGCACATATTTATTGATCAATTTTGATGATTTTAAGCTTGATTTATTCACATCCACCTTCTCTTCCACTTTTAATTGTTGATTGAGAGTTAAATTTCCCCTCATTGTTGTGATGTGCCACCCCATTGTTTCCAAATGTCTTAGACTATTTCCCAACCAATGTTCTATAAAATCAATGCTTCTTCTGAAGAAAATGGCCAGAGATTTTTATTGTGATTGTATTGTTATGATGTTGAAATCATACAAGAGACTACATAGCCAAACATTTTTCTCTTGCGTTGTTCTTCATCTATCTGCATTGCTATGAGGCCACTTACAAGCCACCATCTTTCCAGTACCTTCTTCTTTGTTTCTTATGTATTCCCAGCTTCCTAGACTCACGTGAATATTGAAGATTGGAAAAGATAACTGAGGGGACACAAGAGTAAAACACAACTACCTTTGCCTCAACACTATAATTTCTAAGTTGGGGTAGCAATTGAACTTCCTTATTTCTTCAATTCTTTATTTTAAATTTGTACACACAATATTTACTAGCGTAGTAAATCATTTCCATTTCAATTGTTGCAATAGATAGATCAAACAATGTACCTTCCATTTCTTTTGAAAATATTCTTGTGATAGATAACATTCATGCCTATCCCTATGGGGTTGTAAGGGAGGTGTTTCTAGAGGAATGCTCCTGCATTAGTTTAAGAATCAACTCTCATATCATTTCATTTTTAAAACCTCCATTAAATATTTCTTTACTTTTGTTGTGGAATTTTCACAAGAAAAAATGTTCTAAGAAGCTTTGATTTCTTCCCGTTCCTCTGAGGTAGAATAGAGGATTCACATCCATAATTACATTTTGGAAAATATTTTGTTAGCCAAGATATATTAGATATACTCCTTCATAGATAAATAGATACATCTGAATGTTTATTTTTTTAGGATATTTTAATTAAATTATACAAGTAATTTCTTCATTTCCTTTTTTTATTATTGAAGAAAGTTTAGAAAATACAAAAAGATTAGTTTAAATTAGATTATATTGTTTATATTACTTCTTTTCCTCTATATTGGAAAATACAAAAACATGGTTTAGTTTTATTAATGTAGATTATCTTGTTGTTTTTTTCATAGTTAATTTGCACAAATGCAGACATGACCATTCAAGGACCAAAACAACCAAGAGAAGAAGTTTATGATCCTAGGCTCCCTCAACCTAATGCAACTTATTTTGAGACTGAAAACGATACAATCCTTTTGGATTATGGTCTTTAGATCCTCAACAATTCCATCCATCATCATCCAGCAATTGCACATTCTTAATGAAGCATCCAACAAAGTCTACACATTTTTGTGGAACCAACCCAAGCAGAACTAGTGCCAATTCATTTATCCTTATTCATTTGTTTTTTCTAGTATTTCCATGACCTTGTCTGGAAATATCTACGAAGCAAATGAAGGACAATTTACATGAATTCTACAACCAGTTGAGAGAGTTTCACACACATACATTGATATAATTTTACATGTGTGAATCATTCTTGAACGTACAATCACACCCATTCAGGTTAGAGAGGATTTTTATTTACCTTGACAAGCATATACCTTTAGTTCCCATAGAGGAAATTACATTTCCCTGATAAATTTTTATTCACATTCACCCATTTTTTGAGTATTCCATACATTTACCTTATTCCACTACATATAGCCATCTATTCATTCTACATTGGTTGTCTTAGCATAACCTTGGGTGGCTGAGTGTGCCTGATGGTCACATGGTGATTTTTTAGTTGTATAAATTAGTGAACCCGAAGTGAAGGACTAGTACCTTTTCATTTCTATTATCTTACCTTATTTTCATCCATCCTTCTCCTAACCCATTATTTTGCAGGTATTCATATACCCCCAAAATATGTCAGGTCAGGAATACAGATGATCCATTTTGGGTCTCGAGGCATATTATTACCAAATGGGTAGGAAACAATCACCCTCACTATCAGGATGGGTTGACAACTACTCATCTAATCTACCTTCCGCTCACACTCCTCCTCAAGGGACCAAAAATGGTTCATCAGTCAGTATCGAGGAGACTAATCAACCTAAACATGGGCCACACCATGAAGTTCATAGGAGAGCAAGGTTCCAGTCCTCAAGTTTTGTTCACTCCCATTACTAGATGAGGAGTACCTAGCATGCTACGCCCGAAGAGAGTAATAATTTAATAACATAGACCAGTCCCTGGACCAGATTCAACAATACGTTGATGTTCTTCTCTAGAATGACTCTATTACCCCTGATCCTACATGAAACATATCCAAAGAGGGGTGGCTTCCCAAAGATTAGACCATAACAAGACATCATGTACCTTTACTTCCCAACCAGGCTCAAAACACACCCAAGTTGAATACAACACCATCTACGGGAAATGTAATTTCAACATTGGTGAATAGGGTTAGAGAACTAGATATTTCCCAACCCTCTCATACTACATCTTTCACAAGGAAAGGAAAGGTCCCTTACCATGTTCAAAATCCTAGTTATGTAACCTCGACACCATTTCCTCCTCTAGATTACACGGGAATTCCTAGCCCCATAGATCTCATCACTGAATTGGTAACATTAGGCATATCCCCTCACACCTCATACAGATACCCTCAATAGGCACCATAAAAAAGTGTGTTCTCGAATGCCATCCCAACTAGCAATGTGATGTTCCCTATTTTTGTGCCTCCCACTCCATATCATTATATTGCTTCCCCATATTTGCATATGTATTCCAAATCACCGTAGGGTGGTATGTTTTCTTTTCATGGCTCATATGGTAAGACTTAAGGGATATCTTATGCCCCTACCAATGTTTATGTTGTGTCATATACACCTCATATGCCTCCTGTAGACACCAAATTCGTGTCTTACGACCCCTTGTGACCCGCATCCCATTTCACAACCTAACCTCATTACCTAAACCTTACACAATTATTTATTAATTACCTCATAATTGATAAATCCACATCGCCTTACCCGCCACCTCACTTGGCCACCTCACCATGACCTAGCCCTAACCCTAAACTAACCTAATTAGGACCCATGACTTTGTCTAGACTCACATCCATAACTAATGCCTCCTTACTGCACCCAAAGCCGACCTTCTAGCCACTTGACCAAGCCCGCAAACTGATCTCTCGGGAGAAAAGCAGGGAAGGTGGGCTATTTTACTAAAAATAGCCTACTTTTTCCTTACCGATGTCGGTTCCTACTCGACCGCCGTCGGTTACGCGACCGCCATCGGTTCCCTGTAAATGGGCTCCCTAAACCAAAACAACGGATCACAATTTCATTTTGGGAGATCAGTCAAAAGGATTTCTGGATCAAGCAAGGGCATTGCGAGCGAGGAACAGAGTCCAGACCTTCACTTGACCAGCAGAGACGAGTGAAAATACTAGACGTTTTACGCAAAGGAGATCAACTTGCACCTTCATCAAAACCAGTAAGTTACATCTTGCATGTCCTCCATTATAACATTTCTTATGCTTCTTGGATCTCAGCGCTCCTAAATCCATTTCTAAATCCATTATCCAACGTACCATTGCCTCTAACTATCATTCTTTAGTTTTCTAACCATCCCATTTCCTAATACTATCCAAAAACCAGCCATTACAAACACCACAACCAGCCCAGAAGATCCTAGAACCCACCGGTATCGGTTATCAGTAACCGCCATCGGTTATAGGTAACTGACATCGGTTCCTTTTGATCAAAACCAGGAAAAACAGCCCTTCCCCTACCCAGTTCAGCCAAGCAATTTAATTTGATATTTACAGTCTTTTGTGTTAATTCATGTTAGCAGGGAACTGACCACCTTCGAAAGGAAGTTTTACATTTCCTGGGCCCAAGGCAGTTTCCTCATTTATTGTTTAATCAAATCTTGTGGTCTTGTGTTCTTATTTGCAGGTAGTCCTTCCCAGACAAAAAGGAGTTCTCCGCAGACAACCTGATCTTTCTCTACGGTACGCACACATCATCTCGACATTCTACAGGTATTCCTCCTAACCCTAACCTTATCTGTTTCTAAAAGGAACGAAGCATTTTCCTAGTGAAACATTTTGGCACGCCCGGTGGGACCCATTTTGGGTTTTCCTGATATTTCTTGCTTGCTTTCATTATAGGGAGCATACTTGCTATTTTCTTCTTCTAAAAATATTCACAAGGTATTTTTTTTTTTTATATATTTTGGTAAAGGAACTTGCTTTGTTTTTGCGTCTTGCATTAGTGAAAGCCATCTCTTTTGCTTCATCAAATATAATTTTCGACTTGGGTTTTAAAACACATGCATTGCATTCCTGCCTGTTGTTTTTCAATTCTAGCGAACATAGATTAAGTAACAGGTCGTACACGTGGGGGTGATATCCACGGTATTGACAGGAAATTAACCTTAGTTTCACTGCACAACAATATCGAATCACTTCACAATTAACACAACAGCTCAAACATCCCCCCTTTTCCGCGGTATTCCTCCGCCCGATTGAGGTAGCCTATTATAAGCCAAAACAAACTTGACATTTCCCCTAGGTCTTGTTGTTTAGGATTCTGACATCATCTTACGTCTAAAGGCATAAGCCCACGATAACTAAAATTAACCCTAGGGTTAGTCTCTAGATTTGCGTGTGCCTCTTGCTTGTTTTCAAATCCTGTTTTCTCTGTCATACTTGTCTCTGTGATCAATAAATTGATAAATATACTCAATGTTGCTAAAAATCAAATTAGCAGCCCTTTGTATCTTTCTTATCCTAGGATTTTTGACACCGGCATCGGTTAAGAGACGACGTCGTTTTCCCTGTGACCGACACCGGTTAGTAAAACCGATATCGGTTACTGCTCCCTCAGCCCCTGACAAACCAACAAACTTGCAAATTCATCATTTTGAGGTTGTTTTGTTCTTGATAGATTGAAAACTTTACTGTGAACTGGCTTTGCTCATGGTTGTTTCACTCGAAAGCAAGCCGCCGCCATGGTTTCACATGCTTGCTCTGTTTCTTTGCCTGAATCACCCCCTTCACCCTTCTGTGGGGAATCCTACTGATACAAGTGAGGGTTCCTAAAATTCCGGTGGGAGATAAGGACTTTGCCAAGTTTCTGGATGCTAATTCCAGCGCTGTACAATACTATTTGTCTCATACCCCTGACCATACACCTGATGGTCAGCTCCTTGTAGGTATGCCTATCAGTATAGCTGCTCATTTGGCTCCCACTCCGCCTGGTAATACCACCTTACTTCCTACATCTCTAGCCCCATCTCCCAATCTGACAGCTGCAGAGGTTCATACCACCCCGATTAGCTTTCCTTTTGTTAATCTTGGACCCCACGTATCTTACCACCAACTTGCCCCTACCTCATCTCTTTTGCAGACTGCTCCATCATGACTTGCTCTCTACCACCTATCCACACGAGCTTTCCTTCTCAAGCTCCCCGCTACCTTTTCATTCCCATACCACGTATCCAGTAACCTCAACACCTTATATGGGACATCCCTATTCTGGTGCACCATCATCTCATCCAACCACTGATTTCATCAACAAAATGATGGATAAAAATGCAAAATCTGGGAGGCTTCGGTTTCGGGAAGTCGTAGCGCCTTGGACATACGAACAAGTTTGTCGGGAGCCCATTCACCTTCTGTCCCCCTTCATTCATATCCTCCTCAATGGGAGTTGCCGAAATTTACTCGTTTTAATAGTAAGGAGGATCCTCAACAACACTTGCGATCATTTAGACATGCTTGTTATTTGATTGCACATCATGATGCCTTGTTACTCCGCACCTTCCCTATGTCCTTACTAGGACCCGCCTTTGGAGTGGTACCGTGCTTTAACCCAGCACTCGATCTTCTCTTCTTAACCAACTAGCCCATCTTTCTTGGATCATTTCTCCATTAACATTGCTAAGAAAAGTATCTATCACCGACCTTATGCCATCAGACAATTCGAAGACGAATCTATCGCAGAGATTTCGTGGGACGATGGCGCGGCCTTATCAACCAACTTACATATGCCTTGCCTCAAACCGAACTTATCAAACTATTTACGCGGGCTTGTGCTAAGCACATCTCCCCTACCCTCCAAATTCAAAACTTCCGTACATTCGACGAGGCCTTTACTATGGCTCGAAAACTAGAAATTCGAGCCTTAGAGGAAGAGGAAATTGCGGTGGTGCGCAACAAGAACTCCACTTTCAGAACTCCTGATTCTACCAATAAACCAAATACCACCACTCCTCACGTGTCCACCTCTTTCTAAATCAAAAGGAGCTGTTCCACGCGGGGTGATGGTCAAATCCCAACCACCGTCCAATAACTCCACCAAAAAACCACTTATATAAATACAAAGCTGAGCCCATCAACTACACTCCTTGGGAGAAACCTATGGTGTGATATTGGAGAAATTGCTCAAAGCTGGGGCTATCACCTTGCCCCCTGTTAAACCTCACTCTGGGTTTGACTCCACCCGGGCAATACCTTCCTGGTACAAAGAAAATGCCTTTTGTAACTTTCACCGCGTACAAAGGACATAGTCATGAAAACTGCAAGATGTTGAAAAACATAGTGCAGGAAATGGTTGACGCAGGGGATATAACACTCCGATAATCCTAACGGCCCCTGCTAACTGAAATCTGAAAATTTTCAACAAGCCATTCCCGAATCACTCGTCCAGCAGCAACGTGAACCAAGATATCTTAGCTGAGGAGAGTGGTTCATGAGATCCATGCAGTATTCGATTCTCAGCCAAAAGCCTCTATTGAAAATTTTTAAATCAAGCCTCTCCAGCAACACAGGAGTTTTGAATCTCCTTCACCACCATCAAGCCAAAGTGAACATTATTCCTTTACCCATAGAAGAGTTAACTTCCCGGACTTCTCTTCTCATCAACGAGTCTTCTTACACCACATCCTACAAGACTGTGGCGGATGCTATCTAATTTATCTATTTCCCAAACGTCCCCTTCTACCACTCTGCTACACAAGGAAGGCTCACCACTCCTTTTGACATCCTTAGACGAGAAATCTCTTACACTGACATCACTAAATTCTTTAGCCATGACAGACCATCTCCAATATGCCCCTTCTGCCTATTAGTCCCTCATCACCTAAATCTTTTCAACGACCAGTCGACCTCTTAACATCTATGGATACAGTGCCTCATCTACCCCCTGTATCACTCCCACAGTGGACTGGAATCACAACCCACCTTTCTTCCATACCAAAGTTCATATTCACATGTGAGGACTGTCATCCGCAGAAGATAGACAGGCCCTAGGGAACGTCTGGCAGGCCATGTTCTACTCAAATGCAAATGATCAATCCCGATGCCTCCACCATATACCCAAAGTGCCTACAAAAGCTTAAAATGCCCATGTTCTCACCTTCACCCCCCCTCACCTCTACTGAATGCCCCTTCCACTTCTATTAACTTAGCCAAATCTTCCCCTACGCTTGGGACCTCACCAATGCCCAGTATAACACAACCCGCCTAAGCGACTCGATTTATCCAAAATAAACCCGCCCGCCACCTAGAAGACGAACGCATCCGTGCCTCTATCACAATTAAAACCCCTCATCGTCACACCCACCTTCATTATTGGAACCTCATCCTCCACCTTACACCATTTAATCATACCTCCTTTGTTTTCTTCAAACCGATCTAACGCCTTCTACACCTATACTAGTCAAAGGGTATCACAACATCGTTACCCCGAACCGCGCCCCCCCCGCGTATCCGGAGTCCACCTATCACCCTAAACCAATCCGCTCATCAAAGGATTTTATTTTCTGTCACTCCGACTCCCCTTTCTGTCTCCTTGGTTGTTTCCGCTACACGCCATCTGTAGCC